>JAMKQA010009489.1:0-10116 GCA_024699735.1 Posidonia australis | reverse complement strand
TCACCTGAAATGATATGGCCAAGGAATGTGACCTCTTCCAGCCAAAACTCACACTTAGAAAATTTTGCATACAGTTGGTGTTGCCTCAAGGTCTCTAACACCATTCTCAAGTGTGTCTGGTGAGTCTGCACATCAGGGGAATATACCAACACATTATCAACAAATATCACAACAAATTGGTCCAGGTAGGGTCTGAATACCCTATTCATCAAATCCATGAAGGCAGTTGGTGCATTCGTCAATCTAAACGGCATAACCAAAAACTCATAGTGGCCATACCGGGTACGAAAAGCTGTCTTTTGCACATCAGTTTCCCGGATCCGTAGCTGATGATACCCTGATCTCAAGTCAATCTTAGAGAATACTGAAGCTCCCTGAAGCTGATCAAACAAATCATCAATTCTGGGCAAAGGATATTTATTCTTGACTGTAATCTGGTTCAGCATCCTGTAATCAATACAGAGGCGGAGTGAACCATCCTTCTTCTTTACAAACAACACCGGATAATCAAACCCAGATGTCACATCCTACACCCTTAAAAGAATTTCGTCCTCGAAATTCAGCTCTAACAAAATAAGTAGGGGTACTGTCTCTAGATGTCCACCTTGCACTCTCAGGTAGCCTCTTCTGTACCATGGTGTTGCCACTGAACTAACACCAATGGAATCACTTTGTTCCTGAGGACTTGCTCTTTCCTGTCCAGTATCTGAAATGCATTTTCAGCCATAGAGAAGTCCTCCCGCAGCTCCTCTGGCTACACTGGTATCACTTGGGACGCATCAGCCAAACACTTCCTCAACATAGATACATGGAAGGTGTTGTGCATACCCGTCAACTCTGGAGGCAGATCTAGTCTGTATGCCACCTCACCAACCCTCTTGGTAACCTGGTACGGTTCGATATACCTTGGGCTCAACTTGCCTCTTTTACCGAACCACATCACACCCTTGGCTGGTGACACCTTCAGGAATACGAAGACACCTACTTCGAATTCCAGAGGTCTCTGCCTCCTATCAGCATAGCTCTTCTGCTGACTCTGGGCAGACAACAACCTCTTCCTAATCAGATCCACCTTGCCCTTGTATTGTTGTACGATCTCGGGCCCAACCAACTGTCTCTCACCCACCTCACTCCAACAAGTGGGTGTCCTATAGGGTCTGCCATACAATGCCTCGTATGGTGCCATATCAATGCTAGCGTGGTAACTGTTATTATATGCAAACTCAATCAGAGGTAGATGATCCTCCCAGCTACCACCAAAGTCCAAGGCGCAGGCCCTCAGCATGTCCTCTAGTGTCTGGATGGTTTTCTCTGTCTGGCCATCCGTTTGGGGGTGGAAAGCAATGCTAAAATTCAGCACTGTGCCAAAAGCCTCCTGCAGAGCTCCCCAGAATCTCGATGTAAACCTCGTGTCTCTGTCAGACACAATAGACACTAGGACACCATGCAATCTCACAATCTCAGCCACATACAACTCTGCCAGTTTTGCCAAAGGAAGATTCACCCTCATTGGCAAGAAATGTGCCGATTTTGTAAGGCGATACACTATCACCCAAACTGTATCATTCTTCCTTCAGGTTCGTGGCAAACCCGTCACAAAATCTACCGACACATTTTCCCATTTCCACACTGGAATGTCCAGAGGCTGCAAAGTCCCTCTGGGCTTCTGGTGCTCTATCTTCACCATCTGGCAGATTGCACACTTCGCCACGTACTCAGCAATCTCTCTCTTCATCCCAGGCCACTAGAAGTTCCTCTTCAGGTCTTTATACATCTTGGTGCTTCCTGGATGAATAGTGTATCTGGAGCGATGGGCTTCATCCAACAAACTGTTCTTGATTTCCTCTATCTGAGGCACATACAATCTCAAGTCGTACCTCAACCCACCGTCTACCCCTACTGAAAAATGAAGGGCATTACCAGCTTCAACCTTCCTCTAGATATCTGACACAAAAGAATCATATTATTGAGCTGTGACAATCGCCTCGATCATCCTCGGGCGAACAGACAAATTAACCAGCACTACTCTGACAAGTCCCTGAGACTGTCTCCGAGGCCTGCACTCCACTAGGCTCTCTAATAATTTCCATTCATGGATCATCAGACTAGCCATGACATGAGTGCATCGGCTCAGAGCATTTGCAACCACATTTGCCTTCTCTAGGTGGTGGACAAACTAAAATCATAGTCCTTGATATACTCCACCCAGCACCTCTGTCTCAAGTTCAAATCCTTCTGAGTAAAGATATACTTCAGACTCTTATGATCTGTGTACACCTCAAATTGTTTTGCCATATAAATAATGCCTCCAAATCTTTAAGGCGAACACCACAGCTGCCATCTCTAAATCATGGATGGGATAATTCTTCTCATGATTTTTCAATTGGCGCGAGGCATACGCCACCACCCTACCATGCTGCATTAACACACACCCCAAACCAGTCTCACAAGCATCACTATAGACTGTAAAACCACCACTCCTAGAGGGCAAAGTGAAAACTGGGGCCGACACCAGACGAGCCTTCAACTCATTGAAGCTCTCCTCGCACTGCCAATCCCAGGCAAAGTGCACTTCCTTCCTGGTTAGTCTGGTCAATGGTGCAGCAATCTTGGAGAAATCCTGAATGAATCTCCAATAATATCCTACCAGGCCAAGAAAACTTCTAATCTCAGTCACTATCTTCGGTCTGGCCCAACTGCTCACTGCTTCCACCTTGGCTGGATCTACCTTGATGCCTTCTCCTAAAATAATGTGACCAAGGAAGGACACCTCTTCTAGCTAAAACTCGCACTTGGAGAACTTGGTATAGAGCTGATGCTGCCTCAGCGTCTCCAGTACGATCCTCAAGTGCCTCCGGTGGGTCTGAACATCCAGAGAATACACCAGAACATCATCCACAAAGATGACCACAAACTGGTCCAAATAGGGCCTAAACACCCTACTCATCAGGTCCATAAAGGCAGCTGGAGCATTCGTCAGCCGGAATAGCATAACCAAAAACTCATAATGTTCATAATAGGTGCGAAAGGCTGTCTTCTGCACATCTGGCTCACTAAGCCTCAACTGATGGTATCCAGATCTCAAATCTATCTTAGAAAACACCGATACTCCCTGCAACTGGTCAAACAAATCGTCGATCCTGGGTAGTGGATACTTGGTCTTGACAGTGATTTGGTTCAACATCCGGTAATCTATACAAAGCCGAAGTGAACCATCCTTCTTCTTCACAAACAGAACTGGTGCTTCCCAAGGTGAAATACTAGGACGAATGAATTCCTTATCCATCAGTTCTTGCAGCTGATTCTGGAACTCCCTTAACTCAGCAGGTGCCATCCTTGAATAATCCCTTACCCACAAACAAACCTTGTCAAATGCTTTTTCAAAGTCAAACTTGATAATGAGGCATTTCTACAACTTCAAATCTCTTAAATTTATTTGCAATTATGAACTAATTTTCCTTTTCCTCCTCATGAACATGATTTTGCAATTTAGGACTCAGACATAAATATCTGACATCTCTAATCTAAGAAAACTGAACATAAGAATACAAGACGTAACAAAAGGAAAAGTTTCTGGGGAAAGTTTTAAAATATTCTGGCCTAATTCCATGTTTAAATAAGTGATTCCTGATATCTTCTAATGCTTAAATTCTATATGAGCTACTAAATAGCTTTAAAAGTTTTATGAAATCTTTGCAAAATGATCTCTTGTACATCTCTATTTATTTAAAATTTGTTATTCTCAAGAAAAAGAAAATATGCTATTCTAAGAATTCCTAAATCCTCATATTAATGATTGTTGAACAGAAACATCAAAAACAATTGATATAGGGACAACTTAAGCAATGGCTTTTGGACAGTTGGGATTTTTATCGTCATTTGAGCCTCTTATTAAGTGTATTTTTAAAGATAAATGCCTACCGTGCAGTTGAAGTTCATCTCTTTACTGGAAAATAACTGTTATTTCTCTGTTGGAAGAAAGAAGAAATCTATTTTTTATTGGAAAATAAGTATTTTGTACAGCTAATTTCCATGCCATGAAATGAATTGGTTACCATGAGATAGAGTAGAAGATATGAAATTGGGAACAATTACATGTGATCAAGACCAATGCCTTATGTAAGATATTAAAGATTATGCAATATGTATTTTCAAATAACTTTTGAGTAAGGTTATAAACCTTGTTTAACACAAGCTGTAACTAACATAAGGCAAAGGGGTCATCTCAAATAGCCATTGCACTCTGTATAATTTTCTTCGAATTATGCCTATATAAAAGCTCATATAGAAAGGTCCCAACTCGATGAATTCTGCCAGATAAACTTGTCTTCCCAACCTAATCACTAGTGAATGATCGTTATGTCCCTTAGCAAAGGCAAGTTTTTCATTTTAAACAAAGAGTTCTGCATTTATTAAGATTCAGATACATGACGCTCAATTGAAGTAATAATCACCTATAGAATGAATTATGTTTTGTTCAATAAGAAAGTCCAGCTACTTTTTTTTCCCTTTATGTCTTCGAATAAATTGGTTATTCCCCCGTTTTCACATTCCTCAACAGCATGATTTTAATAATGAGAGGGAAACAAGATCATAGCTCTACTTGTTGGTTCGTATCGAAGAGATTTGTTGGTGCCACAACCGAAACGTGAAGGTGGTCCTTGTAGACTATGGTAGACGGTGAAGATGTGTGAGAAAGGGAAGGCCATTTCCTCTCATTATTGTAATTGCCATTTCATTCAGTACAGTTTGGACCGTCGACGGTCCTCTTACTTGGACGACAGAGTCTGGAAAAAAAAAGAAGGCAGAATTAATTACGTAAAAGAATGAATAAATAATAGAAATGTTTGAAAAATAACAGAAAATTCCAGAAAAAGACTAAATGACTGAAATTGAAAAAAGAACCCATGTGGGACCATTACATAAATAACATCTAGAAGTTAAATAATGCACTATACATCCATACTCCTTGAATTTTTTTTCTTTTACCTATGTCATCAAAATGTGATGCTTGCTTAATCTTAACAATGTGTGGGTTGAAAGTCAACCAAAATTCCAAAAACAACTAACTCGCCCTTAATCTGCCACTCCTATCCCACTCCACTAACTACTATTCTACTCAACCAACTTGTAGATGACACCTTCTTATTACTATCACCTACTGAGGACTATGTCATTAATCTTAAGAGAATTCTATACTATTTTCAAACTTCTTCTAGTCTAAAAATAAATTTTAGTAAGTTCTCACTCATTGGAATTGGTATTCCAGATCTCTTGATAGATTGATTTTGTAATATTTTGGGTTGTAACTCTAAAGGTCTGTTTGATAAAGCTTTAGCTTCTCAATCCAAGTGTAGAAACTAACTTTTGGCTAAAAGCAGTATTATCCCAGCTTCTGAAAATGTATAGAAATCACTGTTCCAATAGCTACATACTTTTGAGAAGCTGATAGCGTTTGGTAGAGCTGTTGGACCATTGTAACTTCTGAAGAGAAGCTATATGCTAAAAAGCTATTTAAAAGCTTTACCAAATGGACCCTAAGTCTCATCCAATCACATATTTGGGTCTACCTCTTCATTATAAAAAGCATCCTATGGTGATTGATCACCTATATTAGACAAACTCATAGCTAAATTAGACACATAAAAGGCTAAATATTTATCAATTGGAGGTAAACTCACTTTAATCAACTCTATTCTATATGTTATACCCACCTACTATTTATCAATTCTTCTTTTCCACGTGAAAGTTGAGTTGGAAATTGACCAAATTCGTCGTCGCTTCCTTTGAAATCTACCTCAACTTCTAATAAAGGCTATTATTTGGCTAAATAGTTGTCAGAATAAGGAGCAAGATAGGCTAGGTATAATCAATATTAGAAATCTTAGCATTGCATAAAAATGTAAATTGCTTTAGCAATTACTCGCAAATAACATTTACTTGAAATGGCCTGATTTTGTCAAAAGTAGATACTTTTTTCATAATCACACTAGTCAATGTGGCCTTCAATAGGACTTCACCTCTTTGGTAGGAATTAAGAACTTATTTTCCTATTGTTAATACTCTCTCTTTATTTACAGTGAACAATGGGAAAAAAAATAATTTTCTAGAAAAATAAATGGACAAACAACATTGCTTTGAAGTATACCCTACCTGCTTGTACTACATCTCTACAAATAAGAAATGTACTCTTGAAAAAATGCTTATGAACTATAATGTCAACCATTTAGCCATATTCAATAATAATAGTATTGGTTCCTTTAATTCTACACAATTTTCATCTCAACTACACCAATTTATAACTATCATGGAGTCCCTCAATTTATCTAATGGAGAAGATAACCTACAATAGACTCTAACTACGAGTAAGATATTTTACGTAAAGAGTTATTATGATTTCTTAAATGATGGTAGACTAAGATCTCAATTCATAAATAACATTTGGAAATGTGTAGCATCACTGAAAATTAATGTTTTTTCTTGGCTTGTTACACATGATAAAATTCTTTCTAGAACCAATCCACTTAAAAAATAATGGACTGGCTCACCACACTATGTTTTTTATGGACATAATATGGAAACTACATCCAATATTTTCTTACATTGTTTAGTGTCTCTAGCTGTTTGGAAATTTTTTCTGAATGGTGTTGACTACTAGAACACCATCCAAATTTGTGATATTTTTCCTTTTTCAACTTAGTTATATTTAATATTAGTTTGAAAGGATAGAACATACTCGTTCTTGCTATCATCTGGTGCTTGTAGCTTAATAGAAACTCCCTGATCTTTAGAATTAGGGTAGAAGTCTCTCCTCAATTTTGTTTCAAATTCTGCATCTCATGACTTGTTGAGCAGATACTCTTCTTACAAGTCAAGGATCGAAGACGACGCTATTTCTCAAGTCATCTAACAAATGCATCAAGATTGGGACTAAGCTCAGGCCACTGCTACTTTTATTGGTCTTTCCATAAGTCTTACTATTTCTATTAAAGATCTCAATACTTCTTCTGAGCCTGCCTTCAATCTTGTTGTGCCTCCAACAAATGATTCTAGTGACTAATGGCAAACTCTGATGACTAGCACTCTAATATGCTTTTGGCCATTTCCTTTTTGGTTGGATTTTGTCATTTGAATTTTGTTGCTTTAAATATAAACTTATAGTACTCATTTTTGGCATACTATCATATAATTTTCTATCTTTCCTCATTTTATTTATTTGGGATGGACATTTTTAGATTTGTAACTTAACATTGTCATTTTGTTTGCTTGGTGATGGTTCTCGTAGCCAAGTAATATCTTAATTCGTGTATTTATCATTTGTAAAAAATAAAAAAACTCCCTCTACCTTAAATATGCAAATATGTTAGGAAATATGTCATCCTCCTAACATATTTTGTAAATCCAAAACTTGAAACTCTTAATACTTATTTAAGAGATCTTGACATAAACAAGGCATAAGGACATCAAATACGACAATTCTCAATGTTTAAAGTGCTGGCAACTTTGATTACAGGATAAACTAACTACCAATTAGCCAATACTGTTATTGGTTATGGACTCGACTTTTGCCTCGTATCATTTGTATTAGAAGTTTTCGGATGAGCAAGAACTATGCTACTTCTTTAAGGATTAAATATTAACTTAGGCTATGTGTTTCATATATAGACCAATTTAATGAATTTATCTTCCTCCTAAAACAAAATCTTAACAATCGACCTTGAGGCCAATGTTCTGCATTTCCCACACAAGTGGGCCCCATACCTTGAGTAGCCAAAGCTTGAGTTTAATTTACTTGAGTTCAATTTTTTATTAAAAAAATTTAGCTATACTACTTTTTTATAATATTTAGCTATACTATTTTAAAAAAAACAACAAATGTACTTTTTACCTCTTTAAAATATTGGCACTTCACATGATAAGTCCTTTAAAACTTATCAATTTCTTTTGGCAAACAGAAAAATTTTATTAATTTATCAAAAGGAATGGGTACAAGGAAAATAATGATACACCTCAAAAGAGGATATGGACCCATCAATCACCAGTCCAATGGTTAGTCTGAAAAAACTCCTTTCCAAAATCCATATCCTTAGAGAAAAGAAGAGGAGAAAAAGACTAACCTGTACCTCTTCTAGTACGTATACTAGGAACCTCCTATCTATCCAAATTACAAATGCCTCTAAGATCCCTAGGCAAATCCTGAAAACACAAATACCCCTTCTGATGATGTAGACGAGCTCCCTCCATAGCAAGGTAATTAGCTGCAACATTACCCACCCTATAGCAATGAGAGTAAATCACATTAAATTTTCTTACAATAGGTCTCCACCAAGTACAGCATCTCCAACTAACTGAAATCTTCCTGTTCAACTTATTCACCACCTACATGGAGTCAGATTCAATCTCAGTCACATACAAACCATGAGCCTCACACAAGACTAAGACCAAAACCAAACAATTTAGTGAGGTCCACCAGTAGAGGCGCATGATCAGAATGTAACCTTGGCATATTGGTGACCTTGATTTGGAAATTCTAACAATGAACATTCACGAGGCACCTGTCCAACCTCGCCAAAATCCTATTATTTCCAACCTAATTATTGCACCACGTGAAGCGAGACCCAATAAAACCAGCATCCTCAAGCATGCAAGAAAACAAACAATCTCTGAACTCATTCATATAAACTTGACGAAGAGGTCAACCACCCTTCTTCTTAGAAGCATAGAAAATAACATTAAAATCCCCAACCACACACCATGGCCCCTGAGTAATCCCCTGCGAAAGAGAACATAAGTAGTCCCAAAGGCCTCTACGTTGCCCCCCATCACAACTCGCATACACAATAGTGGCATCCACCATTACACCAATAGCATTAGCAAAGAGAGAGACCGTAAGAGCTTGCTCACAACAAGAGAAAACTAGCATCTGAACAGCAACCTTAGCAAAAACCCAGATCTTAGCAAGACCAAAATTATTAAACTCAAAACTATCAAAACCTAACACCCTCATGAGATGTTCATTACTAACATCAACCATTGGTTCAAGAACAACAACAACTTGAGGCTTGTGAATCTTAATTAGATATTTCAATCATCTCACAGTAGGTCGATTACCCACCCCACTAGCATTCCATATAATCTTCTTCATTGGACAAAAGAGAGAAATTATTACACCTACTAGGAAGGGATTTACTTCTAGTTATCGTACCAGAGGGCGTCTTCTTTGCTTGCTCCTAATGAGTGGAAGATATATCACTAATATGCCCCATATCAACCTTCTTAGGCCTGTCCCTCCTACGTTTCAGAACCACCTCCTCCATCCCAAGATCATTGTTTTCTCCTAAAGAACACCTAATAATAAAGACCTCCTAATGAATACCATCAACTGTAACCTTCCCTACTCCTCTGCTGTCAGCCGCAACACCTACAACCTCCTGTTGGGCCGTATCCTCCTCCTCCATGGGTTTTTTTGGCCCATGTACTCTGTTTGGCAAGATTGCAATGTGAGAAAAATCAGGGATTGCATTGAGAAATAATCGGGAAGGCATATATATGTGTATGCAATGACAAGAGAAAACAGGGGGATTAAAAGAAGAAGAGAGAGAGGAGCAGCCAGTTTTTTCTTTCCTTCCTCGCGTGCGTCTGCTGCTGCTGATACTCGACGTCCGCTGTTGTTGCTGCTGCCCGGCTGCTGCGTGGAAGAGGGAGATCGACGTCCGTCCACTGCCGCTGCGCGAAAAGGGCGTCCGTCCATCCAACTGCTGTTGTTGCTGTGCCGCCGCTGGTGAAGAGGAGACACGCGATCCAGCGCGTGGTTCCATCGACGGAGAGGAAGAGGTGCCCGTAGGTGTGCGCGTGAAGAACTTCCTGTGCACAATGCTCCAGTTTCGAGAGGGAGGTTCCCATTTACTCCATTGGATTGTATTCCTTCTTTCTTATTATCTCTATTGAAGATTATTTGTGGCTTGTGCTAACCTCAAGTTTGAGAACTTGAGAAGAACAGTTTGTATCCCTTTGACAACAGAGTGTCGGTTGCCTGGACCGAGAGGGTCCCGTGGTTTTTCCCTTTCCTCACATCGAGGGGGGTTTCCACGTAAAAATTTCTTGTGTCTGCTTGTG
>JAMKQA010009478.1:0-11180 GCA_024699735.1 Posidonia australis | reverse complement strand
TTATTTACAATGTTTTAAGTTTAATTAAAAATTTATTTTCTTCAAAAAAATGAAAATAAGTTGGAGGACCCATTAGACCTAGGACTCGGACCTAGACCTGTTATCTTTATAAATCTGGGTCTGGGTCCTAAATTTAGGACCCAGACCCAGACCTAGACCCATGAAATAAGATGGGTCTGGGTCTAGGTATAGGTAAACCCGACTCAGACCCAACCTGTTACCACCCTTAGTTGGGTGAAGTGTGTCACCTTACCTAGCCATCTAACCAATATCCAATTCTAATTTGTAGACCTAGTGATGAGCTTGCTTATCAATTGTTGATCTTTTTTGTTATTTCATACTGCTTTTTATATGTTGCATGTCACTCTGAAAAGGCAGGCAAATCTTTGCTACAAGTGTGACCCAAGCACTATATAAATATTCTCGTATCTTGACGACCTTTTCTTTTAATTTTCGTTAAAAAGGTCAAGAGATTGCAGGGAGAAAATCTTTTAGGAAAGGAAATACCATGGCCCAGAAGCTAGCCTCGTTAAAAAAAGAACAATAAAACATAAATTGAAATAATAAAAGCAAGGGCAAAAGGGAAAACAAATGGAAAGAGGTTACTCTAGTTTGGCAATTATTTAAGAATGCGAATAAGAGAGAGCTAGAGTGCCTAAAACTCAATAATTTGTTTATGTATTTTTTTTCTTCCCTCTTGAATTGTAAAAAAAAAAATCATATTTCCTCTCTTCCACATCCAAACAAAAATGAGTACCTCAAAAAAAGAGAAATTTACTTTATCTTTAGGTTGTTACACGTTTTTTCTAGTACTTAATGTGTTATGTTCCCTCATTAGAAAATATTAAATGTAAAGTGTTTTGTCAATATGTGTTTTACAGAAGGTATCATTAAAACTTTATAAAATACTAAGTATATATTATGTTAGACACATCATACATGTTTTTGTTGCTCAAATGCTCAACTCAAACCCATCATGTTTATTAAATGATTAAAACAAGTTAAACTCCCCACTCTATATATTTGAGTTAAGAGATGTTAGTTTATCTAACATAATAGTAAATTTTTTTGAATATGTAGAAATATTTTAAAATTAAATTATTTGTACGATTCAATTTATTCTTAATGATCTATTTTTTGTAAAGTTTTTTTCTATGTATGATACTACTTACTTTATTGTGATATTTATTGTTAGTGTTGTGGCAAAGTTATTAAAATCATCCCTTATTATTCATATTAAGGCAAACAAGAAAAAAAATTATCCATGCAAGGATAACTGTTTTTGAACGAAATTGTTTCCAAGGTTAAAATAGTTTAATCTCATCATCCTTCAAAATTTATCCCTAATTCAAACGAAAGCAAAGAATATAAAACTCCTTAATATAATTATGTTCGACTTGTCTCTTTCTTTTGTCTGTCCAATGCCCTCTGGAGCCCAACATTGTACCTAGAACCATACAATTGGATCATGCCTTTAAGCTAAGCATTGCTATATTTTAAGCCACATTATCCTTGGCAGCAATCTTATTTGATAAAGTTTGTTCTTCTCATTTTCAATTTCTTGCTCAGTTTCAATTATTCTATTGTCATAAATTATCCTATTGTAATGTAATACTTAAGTCATATTCTTTTTCAAATGTCATCATGTTTTTCTTTCAATCTAGACATATAGACATCTTATCATTTCTTTCTTTTGTAGAGAGAAATGTCTTCTCATCGTGATTGGATGTATACACGAGTCGTGGATGGAAAATTGTGTATTAGTTTTTTGAATGGGATTCAAGAGTTTGTGGAATTTGTATATAATCAAGGTCCGAGTATTGTGGAAAAAGATGGAAGAATTATATGTCCTTGTAAAAAATGTGCACTATTGAAAAAACAATCGAGAATGAATGTTGAAATACATTTATGTAAGAAAAGATTTGTGGAAAACTACAAGTGCTGGTTTAAACATGGAGAGGTCTTTCAAAGCTATGGAAAAGTTGTCCTTTTAGTACGGATCCCATTGTAGACATGGTGATGGACATGACAGGTCTCGATTTTGATGTGTCTGTTGATGAAGAGCCACATGGTGAATTTCAAGAATTTTATGAGTTGTTAAGAAAGGCGAATGAGACATTATGGTCAGGTTGTAAGAATTACACAAAGTTATCGGCAGTATCTGAATTATTGGCATTGAAGATTGACTACAACATGATAGATAGTTGTTTTGATGCTATGATAGGTAAAATTAAGAAAATGTTGCTAGAGAATCATGAATTGCCGAACAACTACTACGAGACAAAGAAGATGATGAGAAAGATGGGGTTGACAGAGGTGAAGATTGATGCTTGTTCAAAACATCATATCTTGTACTACAACATGATATCGGCAGTATCTGAATGATTGACATTGAAGATTGACTACAACATGATAGATAGTTGTTTTGATGCTATGATAGATAAAATTAAGAAAATGTTGCTAGAGAATCATGAATTACCGAACAACTACTACGAGACAAAGAAGATGATGAGAAAGATGGGGTTGACAGAGGTGAAGATTGATGCTTGTTCAAAATATCATATCTTGTACTACAAGGAACACGAAGATAAATTAGAGTATCTAGAATGTCACAAGCCTCATTACAAAAGTGACTCAAAAACACGTGTACCTCAGCAGGTGTTTTGTTATTTTCCTCTAGTACTGAGACTGATGAGATTGTACTATTGCAGAGAGACTGCAAAAGATATGACATAGCATGCAGATCATACACAGAACTTTGATATGGAGCATCCTTCTGACACCAAGTGTTGGCATGTCCTGAAGTAGTCTTCTCCATCATTTTCTTCTGAAAGTCGTAATGTTGTTGTTGATTTTTCTAGTGATGGATTCAATTCACATGGTAGTGTTATGATCACACCATACAATCTACCTCCTTCTATGTATAATAAGAGGCCGTACATGTTTTTGTCTTTGTTTATTCCAGTTCCAAGTCATCCTGGAAAACACATTGACGTGTACTTGAGGCCTCTTGTAAACGAGTTAAAGCTCGATTTTGCAGTCACTTGGCAGCAGGATCTTCTAGATGATGCTATGGTTGTGATCACCAAAATCCTAGCCCAGTTAAGCCCACACAAGTCCATCCAGGCCCACACTACTCCACTCTAGCTTAATTAAAATTAAAACAAACAAAACATATTTAAAACATTTAAAACCCAAAATTAATCAACTGAAAACCCTAATTCAAGACAAAATCAAATAAAACATTCAAAATCCAATTAATTAAAAAAAACCCTAATTCAAGTCAAAATGAAATAAAATCCACTTAAAATCCAAGCAATTAAGTGAAAACCCTAATTTATTAAACTAAAAATCCTAATTAAAATCCAAATTAAAATTCAAAACCCTAATTAAAATCCAAAAACCTTAAATTAAGATTCAAAACCCTAATTAAACCATAAACCTTAACTAAAACATAAAAACCCTAAATTAAAATCCAAAACCCTAACTAAAAAACAAAAACCCAAATTGATCTCAAAGTCCTAATTAATTAAATCTCAAAACCATAATTAAAACCCAAAACCCTAATTAAAATTCAAAACCCTAAAATTAAAATAATTCAAACCATAAAAACCCTAATCCAAAACCAATTAATTAAACCCTAAATTCCAAAATTAAAAATTAAATTTAAATCACAAAACCCAATTAAAAACCTAAAGGCAAAACCCAAAAATCCATAAAAAAAATCCAAAACAAAAATACAACAAAAACCTAAAATAATTAAAACCCCAAAATCCTAATTAAAAAGCAAAACCCTAAAACTAAAATAAATAAAACAAAAACCTAAAATAATTAAAACCCTAATCCAAAATCCTAATTAAAAAGCAAAACCCTAAAATTAAAATAAATAAAACAAAAACCTAAAATAATTAAAACCCTAATTCAAAAGCAATTAATTAAACCTTAAATCCCAAAATTAAAAAGATCAAATTTAAATAACAAAAACCCTAATTTAAAACTTAAAATCAAAAACCCAAAATCCATTTAAAAACCTTAAAAGCAAAACCTTAAAACAAAATAAACAAAAGAAAAACAAAAAAAACCAAACCCTAAGGCCATTTGTAGCGTAATAACCCATTTAATCCACAAACCAGAAAACTTAGGAAAAGTAAAAAATAATTCCGACGACTGTCCCCTCCGGCGAGATCTCCAACGATCAATTCATGCGAAATCCGTGGTGCATCCTCAGCCTCCCGTGATCGTCGGACTTGCCTCGTCCGTCACGCGCCTCATCCAACGACGTTCGCCCCCTGAAGAGGAGAATCCACGGTGGAGGACGGTCCTACCGGGGTTTAAAACTCCACCGTCGACAGCCCAGGAGACCCATCGATGAAGCCTCCCCTCTAGCGCTCAAAGAACTCACTCCTCTCGACACCCAAAAGACCAGAAGATCCACCCCCATTTTCCAGAGCCACGAACCCTTTTCCGCAACCAGAGCCTTCGCCGGAGCTACGTCCAAAGGTCACCGTCGAGTTTCACTGTGAGGACAACCATCTCACAGTTAGGTAACCTTCAATCTTAGTTTAATCTTGCGTGTATTTTAGATCCCTTTAGACCCTTCGATCACCCAGATCGCATCGCGACGAGGAAACCCCCTTGGTTGTAGTCGTTTCCGGCGTCGGTGGTGGGTTCATCACCATCGACGAAGACAGTGGTCCCCTACCTCGGGGAAGAGGACCCTGAGACCTCTCCCCTTTTTTTCTCCTCCTTCCTAGATACCCTCTACCCCAAAGAAGCCTCTCGGAGCTCCCTTGCTCTAGGGAAATCCTTTGGCCTGCCGTGGACTCGTTGCCCCGTCGTCGTCGCCACTGTTAGAAATTTACTTTGTTTTGATGATTATACTTGGACTAATGAATTTTTTGTATATTTTCATGAAAGAAAAATAAGGTTGTAGAATTGTAATTACTTGAGACATGTAAACCTTATGAAAAATGTTGTAAATAAATATATAAGGTTGTACTTAACAATTTGGTTGTATCGAAAATGAAGTATCAAAATCGACATACTGGAGGAAAATCAGTATACCGAAACAAGAGAAATCGGTACACAAAATGGAACTCTGAAATCAAAGATGAAGAATCAAAAACGGCATACCAGAGAGAAACAACATACCAAATTAGGAAAAATCGGTACAAGCAATGGAACTCCAAAAGAGATTGAGAAGATAAAGCTGAAGATAAAACGACATACCATACTAAAACGGTATATCGTATCAGGAAAATTCGGCATACCGAAATATTTCCGGCATACTGAATTGCCCGAGAGTTGCTGATTGAAGACATAAATGGCATCTCGGAGGTCAAAACAGCATACCGATAGACTAGCCGTTTATGACCGATTTCTGGTCGTTAGACACATCTTTTGATGGTCCTTTGACTATAAATAGGACCTCTACAAGCCTTGATAGGACACACATCACTTCTATATCCTTGTAACTCTCGATTACCGTGCTCAAACTCTGTCCTAGATTCTCTTCACAAGTCAGTATTGTAATCTTTATGTGAAAGCGCTCTGTGAAAGGGAAGGCAATTTGTTGTATAGCTACAAGAGGAGACTCTAGCTTTTCGGGGAACGAGAAGTGGAAGGAGCTAGAATTGGGTTGGTAGGATAGCCAACACAATTAAGTGTTTTATCACTTTAGTATAAGGGAAAAATCTCAAGAGGGTTTTGAGGAGTGGACTAGGCAAGGGTATTTGGTCGAACCACTATAAATTGCCTGTGTATTCAATTTCTCTCATCTCCTTCATGTGCATGAGTTAGTTTTAACCTCAAATTTATATGATTGTGTAATAGTTTCTTGTTTACTTTATTAACATTTTGATTAACTTGTGTAGACACCCCGATTTTGCAGTCACTTGACAGCAGGCTCCTCTGGAAGATGCTTTGGTTGCAACCACCACCCCTAAACCCTAACTCCATCGGAACCTAAGCCCATTAGGCCCACACAAACCCACTATGCCCACTTAAGCCCACACAAGCCCACTAGGCCCACTTAAGCCCACACAAGCCCACTTGGCCCACTTAAGCCCACACAAGCCCACTAGGCCCACACAAACCCATTCTAACTTAATCCAAGCAAAAACCACTGATTAAAACTAAAATCCACCTAAATCAAATTAAATCCATTTAAAACCCTAATTAATCAAGTAAAACCCGAATTAAAACCAAAATTAAACAAAATTCACTTAAATCCACTTAAAATCCTAATTAATTATGTAAAACCCTAACTAAGACCAAATTAAACAAAATCCACTTAAAATCCAAATTAATCAAGTGAAAACCCTAATTAAAGTCAAAATCAAATAAAATCCATTTTAAACCAATTTAATCCATTTAATTTCAAGGAAAACTTAAATTAAATCCAAAAAACCCTAATTTAAACCTAAAACTTTAATTAAAATCTAGAAACCTAAGTTAGAACTCAAAATTCCAAGTAAAACTAAAAAACCCTAATTAAACTAAAAAAAACCTTAATTAAAATCTAAGAAAACCCTAATTTAAACTAAAAAACTCTAATTAAAATCCAAAATCCTAAAAAAACCCCTAAAATAATTAGAATCCTGAAAATCCCAACCAACAAATTAAATCACGAAAAAACCCCAAATTAATTAAATCACAAAAAACCCTAAATTAATTAAATCACAAAAAACCTAAAATGATTAAAATCCTAAAACCCTAAATCACTTAATCAAATCCAAAGATCCTAACTTAAAATCATGTAATTAAACTCAACCCTTAAAAACCCTAATTTAAAAACAATTAAATTTCAAAATCACCAAAACAAAAAATTAAAATCACCAAAACAAAATCAAAAACTTAAAACAAAACCAAAATACTAAAACAAAACCCAAAAGACCTAAAACCAAAAACAAAACAAAAACAAAACCAAAAGGCCCAAAGTCAGGCCCGTTAAGCCTAAACCACATTTTGATTGAAAACTTAGGAAATGAGAAAATAAAGGAATAGTTCCTTCTTCTTCCTCAACGACACCCGCTCTCCCCATCTCCCTCATTCCCACGTTTGCCCAACTACCTGCACCCACGATCTCCCTCATGCATTCCACCTCCCTTTTAACCTTGAAGAAACCACGAGAGAGGGAACGGAACGGAACTGGAGGGAACAGCAGAAGGGAGGAGAAGCAGAGGAAGCGTTGGAGAGCAGAGGAGTGAGAGCCTGAGATCATCCCCTTTCGAGCCTCAAAAAATCACGCAATTCCCCACCTTCAAGCCAACCCATTCCACCCTCGCACAGCCCACTAGGGCCCTTGAACCAACGTAGCCAAAGCCACCGGTCCACAGCGCCGTCGTCAGGCATCGTCGGAGACAACCAGGTACGTCCTCTACAAACCTCCATTTATGTCCAAAATGCTCTCCTAGGTCTCCCCCTATCTTCCTTGATCGATTCCAACAGATCCAGAGGTCTCCTCTGGTCGGAATCAAGCTCTCAGGCCTCGCCGGAGCAATTTTCCAGTGGGGGTGCAAATCCATTGGTTGATTCGAGCCCCAGAGCATTGGATCCTCCGTCCCAGACCTCCCTCTTGCTTCTCCACCCATCAAAACCCTATTCCAATCGCTGTGGAAGCCCCCAATAGGAGATTGCCGGAGTCGCACATCGTCAACGTCGTCGGGGAAGACGACTGAGAACCGTGACTAAACGTGCGCCTCCTGCTCCGCCGTGCCTCTTCAAGCCACTGAAAACGTTCCACGGCACGCCCCCAGTGCTCCAGAGTCGTGAGAGCCAAGCCACTAGCCCTGGATCACGCCCGCAACCAAGCTCACCGGAGAAGACGATGGCGACGGCAGGCGGAACCCAACATCGCGCGATCTTCCTCCATTTTGGTCCCTGATGGAAGGGGAATGATCCTCACCGCACCGCCATGCCTCTTGGATCCCTGAGCGATGCGCCGCGACCCTCCAGCAGCCTCCTTCTTATTCGACGCCATTATTGGAGTAACCCTGACGGCGAGGGAGGTGGGAGGCCCACTCCAGCTGTAAGATTTTCGATCCAAACCGCTGGATCATCTCCTCCTCTTCCCTTCTAGCTCATGGTGCCTCTTGATCTCCGATAAGGCTTTGGGATGCTCCTGAGGAGCATCTCCGGTGGTCGTCGACGACGGTGCTCCATCGCCGACGGTCGTTGTAGACACCTCAATTTTCTGATTTTGCAGAATGAGGATGTGGTGGCTGAGCTTGAACCCTGACTGAGCCCGCTTGGGCCCACAAGGCCCATTTAAGTCCAATTAACTCTTTCAAGGCCCATTAAGCCCAAACTGAGCCCAAAGCCCACAGAGGCCCATAATGGCTTAGTCCACTTGTTGTTTTTGCTCTCCCAACCCAACACTCATTTATTCCTCTCTAATATCATTACTTTTCTTCTTCACTTATTAATTTTTACTCAAAAATACAAGTTATCTCTTCAAATGCAACCACACTCCATTTCTTCTCCACTGAATTCTCTCATTTAACCATGGAATTCACTCCTCCCCACTGATTTCTCACAAACCAGAGCTCACACCTCCTTGCTAAGTCCATCATCAACTCGAGCTCCACTAGCTCGTCATCTTCCAAGCAGCCAGCCATTGGATGAGCCGTCGTCCGGGGGGGGGGCAGGATCGCCGTTGGCTGCTATCTGCGATCAAGGAGGCAGCTAGGGAACATTAGTTACTGATCTGTTAGGTCTGTTAGAGAGTTGGTCGTGCAGTTAGTAGGTTAGTTAGCATTTTGTTAGGAAGTTAGTGATGGGTTACGGGTTTGAGTGTTGGGTTCAGGTTTCTTCTCGCCTATATAAGGAGGGGCAGAGGCAGTGATACAGAGGCTCTTCTTTTCCCACGACGAGAGGGAGAGAATTCCGAGCGGAGAGTGAGAGCTGAGGAGTGGAGAGCGAGAAGCAGAGGAGCAGAGAGCCAGTGTCATTCCCAAAGCTCCGATGGCTCTCTCCAACCAGGTACACATCCTCGATCACTCTAATCATCTGAATTATAGATTTCTAGGCCCTTTTTCTCTTCCTGGAGTGTTTCCATGGGATCCAGAGTGATCCTTTGGTTAACGAAGCTCCTCCGTGCCCCACCGTCGCCGTTTTCCGGCAACACAGGTGGGGGGGCGCAATCCAAGATGCTTTCTGGATCCCCGAGCCTCCTATCTTCCTCCTCTGGTCTTCCCGGAGCTCGCCCACCCCGTGGATCGCCGCTCCAGAAGCCTCAAACGAGATCGCCGGAGAGGACGCTCCACAGCTGCCGTTGTCGGAGAAGAAGGCCCCTGTCTGAGCCTACTCGCCGCTCCGAGCCTCGTCGTGGTGATCCCGCCTCGCAGAGGCCATCTTCTGGCCTCACGCGATCATCCCACAGCCACCAGGACCTTCCTCCACCTCTGGATAGCCATCGCAGCCTAGCTCGTCGGAGTTTTCAGCATCGGCGATGAGGGAGATCGGAAGGAACATCCGCGCGCATCTCACTCACTTTCATGCCCTCAGAAGCCTCCCACTCCTCCTCCTCAACCTTCCAGAAGCCTCAGAATGCAACGTCGTCGCCTCGAACGCCTCCAGCCGCCGCAGATGTGTCGCCGACGTAGCCTCGACGACGAGAGGGGTGGTGGCCCACTCCAGCCGTTGTGCCTCTGATCCAATCCGTTGGATCTCTCTGGATGCCTCTTTTCTTGCTTCTCGTGGATTCAAATAAAATGTTTTAAAATGTTTTTAAAAATGAAAAAAGAAACGACGATCGCCGACGACGGTGCTCGCAGCCGTCGACCGCCGGAGGGGGGCAAACAAGGCCTCCCGTGGTCTGATATCCGGAGTTTATGTTTTTCTTGCAAATAGATCCTTCTGGAATTACTTTTCAGTCCTTTTATTACATCTAGGTCCTTCTATCATTTTTTCAAAAATCGTTTGAATAAAGTTTTAACTGAAAATATTACATTTCTTATCCTGACTATTTAAAATAATGTTTTTTGAGTATAAACCTTTAACAAAAACCCCTCAGTTCATTTTTAAGTGCTTTGCTCCAGGAAAATTGCATTAAAGACCCTATAAAATTTCTAAAAACTTTCTGGAAGTTCTTTTTTCAGTAAGATTTGCATCTAGACCCTTGCACTTTCTTGAAACTTTTCTGGAAGTTCATTTTTACTATGAAAATTGCATCTAGACCCTTGCACTTTTCAAAAACTTCCCAGAGTACACATTTTTGTGGTTTAATTGCACAAAAACCCCTGAGCATGTTTAAAAACTTTCCTGAAGCCTATTTTCTTGGGTAAATTGCTTTATTTTTTAGTTAAAATTACATTTTGGCCCCTGTTTTCTTTAGAATGTTTCATGAATGCTTTGTTTTCTAGGCTTTTTGCAGTTTAGCCCATATACTTTATCATAATTACTCTGATTTGCTTGTTTTCAGGAGTAAAATGACTGTTTTGCCCCTGAAACATTTTGGAATCCATTTGAATCATTTTTCTGGCATTTTTACCCTGATTTTCTACAGAATTGATTTGCATGCATGCATTAGTGGGTAAATTGCATTTCAGCCCCTAGAGAACTTCATTTTGACTAGGGATGCACATTTGACTCCAGAATTCTTCGTACATGCATGGATGTGTTTTCCTATGTATTTCTTGATGATTTGGGCTTCTGAATGCCAGTTTTCCTTGGATTTGGGTTTTTTGCACAAAACCCCTAGACTTCTTCAGATTTGCACTCACACTTGCATTTTGCATACTTTTCACATCTTTTGCACGGATTTTCCCGTCTTTTCTTCCTTGCTCGGTGCACGCTTTTCTAGCTTTGTTTCGAGCTTTGTTTCCTCCTCGTTTTCAGGGTTTTCCTCGGTTTTTCTGCAATTTTCACTTGTTTTGGTTTTTCATCGCCCGAGGGCGTACAGTAAAAGACTTACAAAGCCAACATGGTCCCGAAACAAGGATTTTTTCTACTTTTTGATTTTCTCAGATTTATCCCATATTTCCGCTGTTTTGCGAGACGCTTTCCGAGAATTTCATGATTTTCCCGATTTTCCTCATCGCCAAGGGCGTACAGTAAAGCGGCATTAACAATGCCTACATTTGACCCTCGGATTAACTTTTTCCTTTGATTTCACTTCTCCTTGATTTGGCATGTTTTTGGTCATCTTCATACATGAGCATATAGAATAAGCAAGCACG
>JAMKQA010009473.1:0-10281 GCA_024699735.1 Posidonia australis | reverse complement strand
CTCGTGCATAATAGGAATCCTTACCCATCCTCTGGTTAGCAAACATCCAGCCTTCCCATTTGCATCCCATGCATTCATTCTTTTGTGGTTTTCCTCGTCTTTCCCTTAAAAGACTAGGTGGCGACTCCATTTTCTTTTCTTTTTTCTTCTATCCTATCCTTGTGCCTTCGCCATATTGGCATGGCTGTGGTCTCCCCTTCCCCCTCCCTCCGGTTCGGGCACGACACACCTGTCTTTCCATGCTCGAGAGCTCTAGTTGGAGGGCTGCTCATCCTGTCGCTTCCTCGACATGGAGGCTGGTAGAGAGGCCGATGAGATTCTAG
The DNA here is from genome assembly GCA_024699735.1 of Posidonia australis. Taxonomy (NCBI): domain Eukaryota; kingdom Viridiplantae; phylum Streptophyta; class Magnoliopsida; order Alismatales; family Posidoniaceae; genus Posidonia; species Posidonia australis. The sequence continues at coordinate 9,958 of JAMKQA010009473.1, read as the reverse complement.
GGAAGTGGTAGGCAAAGAGGTGGTGATAAAAGGGAGGCATGGAAGTGGAGGTGCGTTGTTGTTGGGGAAGCTGGGAAAGAGAGTGGGGAGGCCGGAAGTGAGCCACGAGGTGGGAGGAGAACCGTGCATCGGAGGAGATCGTGCGGGCTGACAGGCTAGTGCCGAGCATCACTAGAGCACGTGGGCATGCGGGGCTTGTCGAAGCCAGGTGCGCGCTTCCCCTTCCTTCGCCCTTTCCTCGGTTAAGGCATGTTAAGGTTAAGTGATAAATCATGGTTAATGAGGTAGAAATCATGCAAAAATAGGAAAATTTTGGGAATGAGATATATAACGTGTTTATGTTGAGATCATGCTGATTCAAGGTTGTTTTGTGGGGTCTTGCTAGTGATTTTGGATGCGTGCTACAGTAATCTCGTATGAGCTTCATGTCTTTGTGAATTTCTATAGAACAGCATGCTTAATGGTTTTGTGTTTGGATTGAGGGGTTTTGAAGTAGATTTGGAGGTCTACCTGCCATATTACTTGTGATTTATGTGGTAAATTAGACGGGTCCATCCCTCACTCCAACTTTGGGAAGAAGAGACAACATCAGCCGGGTAGGTTTTCTGCAATCGTAGAAAATGGTATGCCGAACTGGGTTCGGAATACCGAAACTCCTCTGGATGGGTTCCATGGGCCACTAATTCGGACGACTGAGGGTAATTCGATTGACCGAATCTGGGGAGTTTGGACGACCGAATGATTTCGGTCAACCGTTCTGGCAGGGAACTGATAAAACTGACAAAGATTTAGAGTACCAAAATATTTCAGTCGACCGAATCAGGGATTTTCAGTCGACCAGGACCCTATTCGATATGTCGAATCAGGACCCAGAACCATATTGAGAAATGCCTTGAAAACTGTTAATAAATTGAGATAAATGCATGATAAATGTATGAGATGCATAGAAATGATTCATGAGAGGTTGCATGCAAACATGTTGTTTTAATTATGCTTTCCATGAATTGTGAAACATGAAATATGTGGAATACATGTGGACCCATGTGAGGGGTGAATGCATGGTACAATGAACCATGAATGGATGCCAATGTGAATGATTTGTTTAAGAACCATAGATGAGAAATGTGGCACTTAATGTGTGAGATTTATAAAGAATTTTATGAATGAAAACTGGTTTTGCCAAATGATTTGAAATGAGAAACTGCATGTGGTTTAAAAGAGATTTTTGAGATTTTTAGGAACCACAATTAGACCGGGGCTTGTTGACAAGGGTAGTGAGACCTCTAGAGATGTTGAGGATGAGTCCTTGGTTGTGGTTGCCGAGTTGTGGTCCGGGGTAGGAGCCTCGAGACTGTGGTGGTACTGTAGGACCTAGGGTACGTAGACTCAGACTACCCTCAGTGCTGGTGCTGGTCGAGTCTGGGGCTAGAGTCCCCAGGTGCCGAGCACAAGGAAGTCGTGAGGACACACTCTATTCTTGTACTAGTGAGGGTACGTTTTGAGGCTGTGGTCAGGGCGATTGAACTCTAGTGCAGGGTGGTTCACCATGACACTGCAGTGTGGTCAGGGGTGGAGCCTCGATAACTACTTGTGGCTAGGTCGATCACCTATAGCCAGGGTGATGCGACCAGGTTTGAGACATTGATTGAGATTTGTGTTGAACTAGTTCCTAGCCTTGATTTGTTGTGATTTGTATTAATGGCTAGAGTGGTGCTTTGGGCTGGGAAACTAGATGGAAATGGTTTTTCCCTGATTTATGCATAAAGATTTGTTAATAAGCATGAGATTTTGAAAAGGAAAAGAAAAGAAAGTTTTGAAATAGCATCCTTTATTGATTTTTACCGAACAACGTGTGTTGGCTTTTCGATGGCTGTGGCTTCTCGAGGTTTTCTAGCAATGCAAAGTTTTCCGTCGGTTTTGTTGTTGTTCTTGGGGCACGTACTGGGTGACATTTCTATCACTCACACGTGGTTTTTCTTTTGGTTTGTCACAAGTGCTCGGGAGTAGGTGTAGTCTTATTTGGTGCTTCACATTCGAGCCACTTTCGCCGCACATAGGTCTGGGTGTTTAGCTTTGTTTATTTAATTATTTTAATTTAGACTCAATTAGTTGCATTTGGGTAGTTCCTGTACTATCGTGTAGCACAGGGGTGTTACAAAGTGGTATCAGAGTCTAGGTTCACTAAGTGCAGCAGCTTAGGGTGTCCGACACTGTGGCTTTAGTTGAATTGCATGATTTGCATGAGATCATAGCACCTGACTTGTATGTTTGCTTGTGGTGGTAGCAGGATGCCACCTAGAGGTCGTGGCAGAGGTAGGACTCCCACAGTAAGTTCTGGTGAAGAGTAGGATCGTGGTTGGGGAGGCATTCGGCAGGAGCTGAGTCACATGATGCAGGGTTTTGCTCAGACCTTCATCAAGAACAACACAAATGGGACCAAGGCAGACCCCTGGCTTAAGCAGTTCCACCATTTGAACCCACTGACTTTTGATGGCAAGGGCAAGCCAGAAGATTGTGAGGTCTAGCTACTTGAGGTTGAGAAGGTCTTGGAGGGTATGGAGTGCCCAGCTGAGAAGTGAGTCAGATTGGCTACATTTCAGTGTAAGGGAGACGCCGATCAGTGGTGGAGAGCCACCCATCGTATGAAGTTCCCTAATGCTGACTTGCTAATGATCTCGTGGGAGGATTTTCGAGAGGCCTTCTACGAGAAGTATTTTCCAAAATATGAAAGAGATCGACTAGACAGGGAGTTTAGAAACCTGAAGCAAGGTAGCATGACTGTAGCTGAATATGACGCGACCTTCACTAGATTGGAGCAGTTATCACTGACATTTGACACCGAGAAGCGTAGAGCCAAGAGATTTGTGGAGGGACTGACTCTAGCACTCAGATCGAGGGTCTTAGGCTTCAAGTACCCCACTTTGACCAGAGCAGTGGAATTGGCAGCTCGTTATGAGGAGGACCGCAAGTTGTTTCTGGAAGATCACCCTAAAGGCAAGGGGAAGGCATTTGCTCCACGGTCTTTTATTTCTGGGAAGCAGAAGTTAGGCAATTCTTGGAGCTTTGGGAAGAAAAGGAAGGAGCACACCGAGTCTGTAGCTGGGGGAGGAGCTGGATACAGTCAGGCTGGTTCGAGCAGTGGCCCGTAAAAGAAGAAATCCTACTTTATTTGTGGACATCCAGGGCATGTAGCAGTACAGTGTTACCATCGGCAACGGAATCTAGAGAAGATGGTCTTCTACAACTATGGAAAGTCTGGGCATATTCAACGAAATTGCCCTAATCCTACAAAGCCAGCTGGGGACACACCCCGTCAACCAACTAAGGGGCGAGTGTTCTCCATAACTGCTCCTAATGTGGGTCCATCAAGGGATGTGGTAGAGGGTAAGGAATAGAGGCATGTAATGAATTGTAACCTTTCCCTTTAATGCACTACTATATCTGGTACTCTCCCTATGTAGTTGTTGTTGTTGTTGTATTGTGTTGTTGTTGATGGATATTATGTGTGATATCTAGGTTCCTTCCTTGTGGCTGATCGTATGGCTAGAGTCCTGTTTGACTTGGAAAGTTCTTTTTCTTTTATCTCTGATTCCTTTACTGCGGAGGTTGGGAACTGACCAGCTAGATTGGCCTTCCATCTTGATGTGGTGACCCCACTAAGAGAGCACAACTTAGCATGAAAATACCTGTGGTCAGTCAATGTGAAGTTGGGGGACCAAGAATTTAGAGCCAGTCTGATTGTGATTGATATGCAGGAATATGACATCATCGTAGGGATGGAATGGTTGGTGTAGCATTCAACCATCATTTACTGTGCCAAGAGGAGAGTCCTAGACGAGTGTCTAGGTCAGCGGTGTTGTGCAGTGCAAGGAACCAAACTAAGAGAATAAAAGAAGATAATTTCTGCAATTAAAGCCTACCGCCACTTATCTAGAGGATGTGTGGGGTATCTGGTGAGCGTGAAAGTGTCTTCTTGTTCAATTCTGAGGATGCAAGTTATACCCGTGGTTCAGGAATACCTTGATGTTTTTCTAGAGGACTTGCCTGGGATGCCGCCACATCGAGAAGTTGAATTTGAAATCGACCTGGTGCCAGGATATAGCTCTATATCTAAGGCCCCTTATAGGATGTCACCAACAAAGTAAAGGGAGCATAGGAATCAGCTTCAGGAGTTGCTAGAGAAAGGATTTATTAGGCCAAGTGTGTCACCTTCGGGTGCACTGGTACTGTTTGTGAAGAAGAAGGATGATTCACTCTGTCTCTGTATTGATTATCGGATGCTGAACCAGATTACAGTTAAGAATAAATATCCTCTGCCTACGATTGATGATTTGTTTGATCAGCTTCAAGGGGCTTTAGTCTTCTCGAAGATTGATTTGAGATTGGGATATCACCAGTTGCGGATCCAGGAAACTGACATGCATAAGACAGCTTTTCGTACCAGATATGGCCATTACGAGTTTTTCGTTATGTCATTTAGGTTGACGAATGCATCAGCCACTTTCATGGATTTGATGAATAGGGTGTTCAAACCCTACTTGGACCAATTTGTTGTGGTATTTGTTGATGACGTGCTGGTATATTCCCTTATTGTGCAGACTCACCAGATACATTTGAGAATTGTGTTAGAGACTTTGAGACAACATCAACTATATGTGAAGTTCTCTAAGTGTGAGTTTTGGCTGAAAGAGGTCACATTCCTTGGCCACATCATTTCATACGAGGGAATTATAGTGGACCCAGCCAAGGTTGAGGCAGTTAGTAATTCGGCTAGACCCAAGACAGTGACAGAGATCAGAAGCTTTTTGGGATTGGTTGGCTATTATAGAAGGTTCATATAGGATTTCTCTAAGATTGTAGCACCTTTGACTAGGTTGAGACAAAAGGAGGTTCCTTTCATTTCGAACTGGCAATGCAAGGAAGGCTTCAATGAATTGAAGACTTGATTGATCACATCTCTAGTTTTGACTCTACACTTGGGAAGTAGAGGCATTGCAGTATACTACGATGCTTGTGAGATAGGATTAGGATGTGTACTGATGCAACATGGGAGAGTTGTGGCATATGCCTCACGCTAGCTGAAGAACCATGAAAGGAATTATCCCACTCATGATTTGGAAATGGATGCAGTAGTGTTTGCACTGAAAAATTGGAGACATTACCTGTATGGTGAGCAGTTTGAGGTATTCACAGACCACCAGAGCTTAAAGTATATCTTGACTCAGAAGGAATTGAGTCTGAGACAGAGGAGATGGATAGAACACCTCTAGGACTGTGACTTTAGCCTATCCTACCACCCCATGAAGGCTAATGTGGTCGTTGATGCCTTGAGTAGATGCACTCACTTGATGGCCAGTCTGATGATCAAGGAATAGCATCTGATAGAGGCTTTGGTTTGGTGTAGATCGTTAAGGCAACCTCAAGGACCTGTTGGAGCTTGGGTGGCAAATATGTCTATTTGCCCAAGATTATTAGTGTGACCATGCCAACCCAGCGTCCGGCACGGAGTCGCGCTAGAGGGTGGAGATCACAGTCATGCCAAGATCGTGAAGGCACAGGATAAGATAAAAGTAAAAGAAAACGGAGTTGCCACCTAGTCTTTTGAGGGAAAGACGAGGAAAACCACAAAGGATCAAATGCATGAGATGCAAATACGAAGGCTAGGTGTCTGCTAACCAGAGGATGGGTATGGATTCCTATTACGCACGAGGAAGGTGTTAGGCACCCTCGTATGCCCAAGAAATTCAGTCTTTCTAGCTCAAATCGCTTGCTAAAGGCTGGCTAAATGCTTACTAAGCCTAGATTATGCTCTAAACATGCTAACTTGAATGTCAAGGCAAAACCGGATGGATGTGCAAGATGGTATGCGAAAACTGCAAAGAAATCTGCATGAAAAGATGAAATCAAAAAATATGACACCAAAAAGAAAATCACATGAAATGACGAGGTTTTTGGCGAGAAAGGCCTAGAAAATCATACAGGCCTCAAGAAAATCAACAATGCAAACAACTTAGGTCATTAGAATCATGGAAAAACATCGTGGAAATCAAGATGGAAAATTTACGAAGAAGTCCACGCAAAAGGGCAAACTTGGACATATGAGGAAATTCACATAAAATGACGGTGTTTTTGTAAGGAATGACTCATAAAATCACATCAGTGTCGATGGCATCGAAAATACAATAGACTTAAATCATTAGAAGAATAGAAATCACCATGGAGTTTTGAATGGGAAAATTGTGAAGAAACCCACATGAAATAGGCAAACTACGACATGCGAAGAAAATCACATAAAATGATGATGTTTTTGGATGGAATGTTCAAAAAAACCATACTGATGTCAAAAAGATAAAAAGTGGAGTCAACCCAAGTCCTCAGAATTGTGGAAAAAGTTATGAAAATCAAAGGGGAGAAATTAATCTGCAAATCGGCCAATGTGGGCCTTTCGATCAGTTAGTGTATGCCCTTGGCGATAAAATACAAATCAAATCAAAAAAAATCCAAGATATAGGATTAAAGCAAATCAAATCGAATATTGGATGATAGACTCCGAAAGCAAAGCGAAGAAATAAATCCACGAAAGAAAGGCATGAGAGGTAGGCTTGCTAAATAGGATGGACTGATACGCAAATGTGATGAAAAATAATATAAAATGCATGGATAAATGCCTAAATGTGCAAAAATTCTAAGGAATGGCTGGGACAAGGACTGTGCAAGCCTGAGTGCAAAAATTGAGATGCATGCTCATGAATTAGAGGCATAGGAGCAATTTGGTCATTTTCCTGACCAGATGTGATAAATGCATGTATGGGAGTGATTCATGATCTAAGTCATGTCAAAATGTGTGTCGAATGTCTAGAAGATGTTATTTGCAAGAAACATGGAGAAGAAAAACAATAAAATGATGTAAACCAAATAAAAGACAAGCATAAGGGCCAAGATGCAAAATTCACAAAAAGGAGTGAGAATCTGGATGAAACTAATATTCATGACTTCTATTCTAACATACAGATGATGGATCCAATGTCAATGTGGCACTGAGATGTGAAAATTGTACTTGGGTAATTTCCTGAAAATTCAGGGTATAAAGTGCAAAATTCACACATAAGTGCAAATTTGGTTAAAATGTGAGACTAAAGATCAATTCACAGTAAAAACATGATTTTTAAATGGAATCTATGATTAAATGCAAAATGTGACAAGCAATTAGTGAAAATTATCCCAAATATGCAAGAAAACATTTAAAACCCTAAATGATGTATTTAGAAATAATTTAAGGGCCTAAATGCAAATTATATGTGCTCAGGAATGATTTGATGTGCATCTAGGGATTTATATGCAAAACTTCAGGGCCTGAATGTGATAAAAATTAGGCCTTTGTACTAGTCAGCGTAATTATGAGGTTTGTTAGGGTTCAGGATGCAAAATTCTCAAAGAAAACTCAGTTTTTAAAGTTTTGGGGGGCTTAATGCAAAAGATTATGACTTAAATGTAAAGAAAATTCAATTTCAGTGATAGTCAATGTGATTTTTAAATCTTTTAGGGTTTAGATTACAAATTTCCTAGAGAAAATTCATTTTGAAAGATTTCAATGGCTAAATGCAAATGTTCAACACTTAAATGTGATAAAAACTCAATTTTAATGGTGATCAGTGTGATTTTAAAAATCTTTAGGATTCAGAATGTAAATTTCATAGGGAAAACTCATTTTAAAAAGCTTCAAGGGTTAAATGCAAATGTTCATGACTTAAGTGCAAAGAAATCATGGTTCTAGGGACCTAGATGTGATAAAACAAGAATGAATATGTTAGGAATTAAAAAAGAAAACATGTAGGGGGTCATGTGCAAAACTTACAGAAATAATAAAAGAATTGACATTTCGTTTAAAATTACAGGGGATAAAAAACAAATGTTTGGACCTAGATGAAATGAAAAGGATTTAAATATAATAATTAAATATGTTGAAGGATTTTAAAATAAAAATTTTAAAAAGAATTAACAGTCACCGCGCCTCATCCGAGCCTCTCCGGCAACTGATCGGAGATCCAAGGAGCGAAGAAGGTAGAGGGGACGATGGAGAAGAGATCCAACAGCAGCGATCAAGCTCCAAACGGCTGGAGTGTCCTGTCGATCCCCCTCGTCGACTTTCTTCTTTGGCAACGGTGATTTCCGTGAAGGCGCATCTAGAGACAGTGGCTCAATGCAGTGGAGGAGGTCGGAGGAGCTCCAGGGATGCACAGTGGAGCTATAGGGAGATTCGGGCGTGGCTGGAGCGGCCTAGGGTGTTCCCCTTTCACGAACTCTGGCGACGATCGCGACGATGGTGGGAACGGCGTTGCAGCGGCAGGAGTGCTCGAGCGGCGGTCTTGGGACGCTCGATGGTCCACAGGGAGGCCTCCTAGGGCCTTGGTTTGGTAGGGGCATGACCACTATGCTTTGCCCACTCAGTGGCTTCAGCGGCGACGACTGGCGATGGAGAGCCCATCGCCTGAGGGGGTCGATGGTGCATAAGGGACACTTTCCCGTCAAGTGCAACCTTAGGAACTAGGGGATTACACTATGGGGCATGCTTTGGATCGAAAAAGAAAGGGAAAGGGAATACCTGGTGAGCTGCGTTATCTCCTTGGGGTGCTTGATGGCGATGGCACTCTAGTGGTTCCTCCGGCTACGATGGCTCAATGTTTCTGGATTGTGGAAAAGGATGAGAGAGGGGTTGTGGATGAGGGGGTTGCTAGGGTCTTCTCTGCGAATTGAAGCACACTCAGAAAAGGCTCGAAGCAGCTTCGTTGGGGAGGCTTGACGATGAGGTTTTAAACCCTAGTGGACCTTTGCAGGGCCGTCAAAAACCCTCCTAAGCCACTGGGCACCGTGGGATCGAGCACGCGAGCTAGGGACGCTCGACGAAGATCACGGGGAGGTTGTGGATACGCTCCAGAGATCTCAGGGTTGACCGAAGTCGTCGCCGGAGAATAAGGAGCTTAGGGTTTTGGGTTTTTTGTTTTGGAAATTTTAGGATTTTTTAGGGTTTTTATTTTAAGTTTTAAATTAGGGTTTTGTGATTAAATTTGATTTTTTAATTTTGGGATTTAGGGTTTAGTTAATTGGTTTTGAATTAGGGTTTTAATTATTTTAGGTTTTTCGTTTTATTTTATTTTTGGGATTTTCATGGATTTTGGGGTTTTTGATTTTAAGTTTTTGTTTTATTTTGTTTTTGGGATTTTCATAGATTTTAGGGTTTTTGATTTTAAGTTTTAAATTAGGGTTTTATGATTTAAATTTGATTTTTGATTTTGGGATTTAGGATTTAATTATTTGGTTTTGAATTAGGGTTTTAATTATTTTAGGTTTTTTGGATTGATTAGGGTTCTTAGGTTTTAATTAGGGTTTATTGGTTTTAATTTTTTTTTCCTTTTAAACCTGGAAATTATCGAGCCTTAGGAGACCCAAAATTAGATAACTCAAAAGGATCTGAATTACAAGAGGGGAGGACAAACGCCAAAGCCCCAAAGACTATTTGCACCTGGAACGAAGATTGGGCAGCCTGGCCTTTTCCAAGCATAGGGTCCCTTTAACAAAATTTGGCAACTCGCCAAAAGAAGACGTTGTAAGGAATTGTTGGGAGTCGACGCCAAGATTAGCCAAACAATCGGCAACCGAATTCACCTCCCTGTAGATGTGAGATATGGAATTGGATTGCCTCACCAGTAATGTAACGCCCCTCCACTCGTTCCGAAGCCTCCAGTCAAAGCAGCGACCACCCTGCAGCATGTTCACTAGAATCTCGGAGTCAGATTCAATGACCAGATTCGACAGCTCGAGACCCTACTGCAAGAATAGAGCTAAGCCGTCCTTCAGAGCTTTGAATTCAGCCACCATGTTGGTACATCTACCATAAAAATTTGAAACAACAGCAATGAAGTGACCCCGATGGTCCCTGATACCGCCGGGGGGGGGGGGG
>JAMKQA010009472.1:0-17532 GCA_024699735.1 Posidonia australis | reverse complement strand
GAAATGAAGGGCCTTGCAAACGAAAAGCCTCGAATATTCCTTGGCACATTCGTTTGCAAGGTAACAGCCTTGGAAGATGGAAGGTCTGCAGCCACAGCTTGCGAAGTGGCTGGGCGCCAGCTAGCTGCGCCAGTGATGTGCGCCACCATGGTGCGCCACCATGGTGCGCCACCTTGGTGCGCCAGCCCAGCTCACAGATTTCTTTGGGCTCTGGCTTGCTAATGGGTTTGGGGTCTGATTTAAGGGTTGATCACCCAAAGCAACATAGGATACTCATCTCTGGGTTACCTCAAAATCGGGGTGTCTACAGAGAGGACAATTTAGACACTGGAAGATATGTTGCGGGCTTGTACCTTGGATTTTGGAGGTAGTTGGGAGTGTGACCATGTCGGCATGTGGGGACCGATAGGGCCACGGCGGGAGCGGTGAGTCCGAGGAAAGGGACGCTTGACTCGAAAAATACTGAAAAATACATGAAAACAAAAGAAATGGATAAGGAGAGTCGCCACCTAGTCTATTTAACGAAAAGACAAGGAAAACTCGAAAAATGCAGTGTGATGCTACAAATAATCAAAAATAAAATAAAAGAAATGACTCCAATGCCAATGGATAACACATAGGTCATTACGGGCAGAGAAATGGGTAAGGACTCCTGTTACTCACGAGGAAGGTGTTAAGCACCCCCGTATGCCTGACGAATCAGTCTTTCTACGCTATTTCACTCATATGTTTGACAAATGCGAATGTATGCTTGCTTATGTCTGAGATAGATACGTGTTTCATGCCATGTGAAGACATACGAAATGCAAGAGGTAAGAGCCATGCAACCTAATGCTCTGTCATGTTGTACGAGTTCAAAACAGATGGTCCACAAGAGTGCGACACAATAAACATTCTTGCCCTAAAGATGAATGCAAGAAACCCAAAAGAAATGCGATGGAAAACAAAGCGTGCAATGTTCGGGGCATTATGTTAGCATGAATGCTATTTACTGTACGCCCTTGGGTGATGTGCACTATGCAATGCATGAAATCCTGTTCATGACATTATCTAGTCGATTACTGTACACCCTTGGGCGATATGTAAGAAGCCATGCATGAATGTCATTAATGTATGTTTGAGTGGGCACGATGTTTAATGCTATGTGGATGTGGGTAAAATAGGGAAAACACCGATCGAAACTTATTAAATCAAATCAAACACGAACATCTGTGAGTAGATGGCAAGATATGCTCAAACAAATAACATGTAGGGCCAGCAGAAGGTCTAGCAGATTGTAAACATGCTAAGAATACACATCACCCAGCTAACAAGTCAAACAGAGCGAATCTCCCGACGCTGCCTGTCATTACAGCATCGGGTCTAGTCACTGCTATCTTGGCGACGAGAAGAGTCACCTCTCAATCAGGCAGCATGTGCCCTAGACAGATCCAGTGGCCCAAATCTGTCTTGGATAGATCAAACGTCAAACAAGCCTAATTAAATAATCAAATTCCAAAGAAAACGTCAATTTTAGTGAGTTCAGATATTTATTTAATGGCATGATTAATCCATATTTGCTCATTCATGTAGGTTCCCATGGCAAGGATGAAGTTGGTTTTAGGGATTCTAGGGGGCACTCAATAGGATTTGGACTCTTTGGTACTGCTCCTTGACCTTCGTTAAGGTCCACAAGAGGGCCTAGACTACTGGTTTGTCACTCTAAAGAGGGGCCCACAACCCAGGATTCTGTCCTTATGGGTTTGTCCTAGCAGACCACAAAGTAATAAATAAACACCAAACAGCAAGATATCAAGTTTCTACTATGATTTGTTATAGACTTAGGGAGAAAGGTGAAGTCTGAAATAAGCCCCTAGGACAACTTAAGTTCCCTTACTTGGTAACCGTAGCCATGACAGAGTATGGGTAGGCAACTTGCACTGGCCTAGGTTTGCTTTGCTCAATTGGTCAAATCAGATAGAGAACCCTAAGGAACTATAACCCTGCTGTCAAGCAATCAGTTTCCACCCTATTGGTGAATAGAAAAATAACCCTAGAAACTGTTAAAAAACTAAAATGACGGTGGATAGGAATATTATCACTTTTATTTATTCAGATCGCTATTGCAGGTAATAAAAATCAACACAAACAATAAAAAATAAAGCCTATAGGATAAATGGTACTGAAAATCATTTGTCGCCCGTGTGAAAGGCACTTGATCTCGTCGCCTATGGCTCTGGCGACGAGACCAGTCGCCTCTCATTATGGCGACTGGATGTCGTCTTCCTCCTATCGCATGTAGGGTGTCCCTAGGGCTACAGGGCCTATTATCTTCTCTCTCTCACTCTCTCTCCTATGGATATGTGCCTAGGGTTTCAACTAGGATTTTGGTGGAGGGTTTAGTCTCTCTCCTAGGAGATGGATTGCTCGTAGTACTAAGTTGCCTAGTGTAAAGCTCTTAGGCCGAACTTTCTTCTGGTAGGACCTCACTATTCTCCTCGTTGAGTGCAGCATATGGCTTGTAGTATGTGCTCATCTATGAGGTTCAATTGGACATAGGACTCTTCTGCCAATTCCGCTTCATCAAACTCAGCTTCTATATGAATTCTTAACCATGGGATCTCTACCTCAATGGGGAGAACTGCTTCCATACCATATACTAGTGAATATGGTGTTACACCTGTGGAAGTTCGGACTGACGTTCTATATGCCCATAGTGCATAGGGAGCTTCTCGTGCCAATCTTTATGAGTCATCGCCATCTTTTTCAAAATCTTGGTGAGGTTTTTATTTGCGGATTCGACTACACCATTCATCTGTGGCCAGTAAGGGAAAGACCTATGATGCTTGATCTTGAAGTTCTGTAGATAGTCTTTGATCCTTTTGGCAATAAAGTTTTTTCTGTTGTTTGAGATGATGGCATGTGGGACCCCCATACCGTGCTATGATGTTGTTTCTGATAAACTTTTCAGTTGTTGTAGTGGTGACGATCTTCTAAGAGGCTGCTTCTACCCACTTCGTGAAGTAGTCAATCGCTACCAATATGTAACAATGACCGTTGGAGGCCAATGGGTGTATGACCCCAATGACGTCTATTCCCCAAGTGTAGAAGGGCCATGGTGAAGACATGTTGTACAGCTATTGTAGAGGAGCGTGAATGAAGTTTCCATGGATTTGGAAGCTATGGCATCTACGCATGAATTGAAAATAGTCGGCTTCCATGGTTGACCAAAAGTAGCCTTGTAGCATAATCTTCTTAGCTAAAAGCACCCCGTTCATGTGCGAACTGCAGGTTCCTGTGTGGATTTGAAGCATCAGGGTGTCGACATCCTTCTTATCTACACATCGTAAGAGCATCTAGTTGTAGGATCTTCTATACAGGTGTCCAGTTCCTAGAATTTATTTTGACGCCAGTCGTGCCATGGTTTTCTTATCAGTAGCTAAGGCATCGGATGGGAGGCTACCCGATTCTAGATAGACCTTGATGTCTTGATACCACAGGGACTCCTCTATTGCATCCGCCTCCTCTATGCTCATGCATTGGATTGGCTGTTTCATGTGGGTGACTAATAGTTAGACTTTGTCGTCCTCTGGGATCGAGAGCAAGGATGTTAAGGTGGCTAGTGCGTCCGCATAGGCGTTCCTTTCCCTGTTCATGAAAGAGAACCGGACGTCCTTGAATTCTTTGACGAGCTTCAGTAGGGATTCATGATAGGCACAAGCTTTGGGTCCTTGGTATTCCAATCACCGTTGATTTGTGAGATGACCAGTATTGTGTCGTCGTGTACTTGCAGCTTTTGCGCGCCATGCTCGAGTGCTAATTGTAACCCCAAGATGTATGCTTCATATTCTACCTAGTTGTTAGTGCATTCAAAGGTCAACTTCTTGGCGAACGGAGTCAGTTGTCCCTGTAGTGTTGACAGCACCACATCTATTCCTTTGTCCTTCTTGTTGACGACTCCATCAAAGTATAAGTCCCACTTTGACTCATGTTCAGGGCTATTAGACCTTTCATCCTCCATGGCGAATAGGATATCTTCATCAGAGAATTGTGTTTGCAATGGTTGGTATTCAACAGTGGTAAGTCAGCTAGATGATCTGCTATGGCCAGTCCTTTTACTAACTTCTACATGATGAAGGTGATGTCATATTGGGATAACAAGACCTGCCACTTAACACATCTGCCTACTAGTGTTGGCTTCTGGAATAGATATTTCGTAAGATCATGTCGATACAATAACAACACCAAGTAAGCCATCAAATAGTGCTTGAGTCGCTGGGTGGCCCATACTAAGGGTAAGCAAACCTTCTCTATGGTGTTGTACTTGACCTTGTAGTCATTGAACTTCTTACCCAGATAGTAGATTGCTCTTTCCCTATGCCCTGACTCATCATGTTGCCCCAGAACTGCGCCCATAGAGTGCTGTGTAGTTGAGAGATATAAGAGCAAGGACCGTCCATGCGTTAAGGGAACTAAGACTAGAGGCTTCGTTAAAAGATACTTGATCTTGTCAAATGCAACTTGGCATTCATCGTTCCACTAAGTCTGTGCACTTTTCTTGAGGAGCTTAAAGATCAACTCACAGATTGGGGTGAGCTACGCTATGAACCTACTGATATACTGTAATCACCCCAATAATCCTAGGACCTCCTTTTCAGTAGTAGGGGGTGGCATGTCGATAATGACTCTAGCTTTATGTGGGTCCACTTCTATCCCTCTTTGACTGATGATGTAACCAATGAGCTTTCTGAATGATACCTCAAACGCACATTTGTTAGGATTGAGACGGAGTTTATACTTCCTCAGACGATCGAACAACTTTCTCAGGTAGGAAAGATGATCCATGGGCTCTTTGGACTAGGCAATCATGTCATCCACGTATACCTCAATTTCTTGGTGCAAAGGTCATGGAATAGTACTATCATGGCTCTCTGATATGTTGTGCCTACGTTCTTGAGTCCAAATGGCATTACCTTGTAACAGAAGACTCCCTAAGGGGTGACGAAAGACATCTTCTCCATATCTTCTTCTGCCATTCTGATCTTGTTGTATGTTGAGAATCCATCCATAAATGATAACATTTTATGCCCTACTGTGTCGTCGACCAAGACATCAATATGAGGAAGTGAGAAGTTGTCCTTGGGGCTTGCCTTATTGAGGTCTTGATAGTCTATGCATATGCGGACCTTCTCATCTTTCTTTGGTACTGGGACAACAATGGCTAGCCACTCTGGATATTGGACAACCTTGAGGAAGTTCACTGTATGCTGTTTGATGATTTCCTCTTTGAGCTTCAAAAGCCATTGAGGTCGTCATTTTCTGAGTTTCTACTTGACCGGCTTGACATTAGGCTTCAATAGTAGTGTGTGTACCACTACTTTGATATCTATGCCCACCATATCGACGTAACTCCAGGCGAAAACGTCGACTTACTCCTTTAGAAATGCTATGAATTCTACTCTAGTTTATGGTGAGAGTTGGGCACTGATGCATACCTCCTTGACATCCTCGGCTATGCCAATGTTACTACCTTAGTTTCCTCCTCCATATGTAGATTTGAGCCTTCTGGATCATAGAACTGGGGCTCTAGTGCAGCATAATAGTCTTCTTCACTATTTAGATCATCCTCATCTCCGTATACTATACGCTCTAGCAAGATTTCCTCTAGGAAGGTTGGGACTGCAATTTGAGAGGTGACGGTGTCTTCTGCCTCCTACTCTCGGTGACATCTCATAGTGGTCACACTAACTCTAGTGTCTTTGTTTTTGCAATGTGCGATCACCATCTCCATAGGAATTGTCGGCGTGGTGGAATGCTCCTCTATCTCTACTATCTTTTTTGGATTTTTTGGTTTTTTCAATTTTTTGGGTTTTCTTACTTTTCTAATTTTTTTTAGGTTTTCTGCTTTTTCATTTTTTTTGGGATTTTCTTTATTATGTACAAAGGGTGATACTGAGTGGCGGTTGTCCTACTACTGACTAATAAGAGTGATGCCACCCGTGCTCTCTCCTGAGCCTAGCTCAGGATCTTCTTCTTTTTTTGACTCTCACCCTACTTGAGGTGAGGTTTCAGCTGCCAATACCACTTAGACCCGCATCCCAGTGGCTAAGTGATTAACTCAACTGGTCTAGTGGGTGCTCTCTTTAGTTCCAAGACCATGATGGAGGGTTGGTCTTGCTGCTGGCAAGGGATGGTTGACTCTGTTTCCACCACAACTGCTTTGCTTTTCCTCTCTCGATCATGGTTAGCGACGTCCTTAGCTAGGGCGGCTAGCTGCTCTTGGAACAAGATCTCAAGGTCACTAACCAAGCTGACTATTTGTGTCTCCACAATGGCTGCTTCTTCACTATCCGAGGGTAGATCGACATAGTATGGACAAGATTGCTGTGATCCCTGCCCTATTCTTGATTCTGGGACAAACCCTAACATGGTGGCTGACTGATGAGCTAACAAGCTAGGTGAGACTATCCCCAAAACTGAGATTGACGGCGCCTCTATCGCTGACTTTGCTACAAGCACTGCAGAATGTGGCGTTACTTGCTCTGACAGTGTTGGCATGAGGTACCTGTGAGTCTCTCCAATTGAGCACTACGCAACTTCTTCCACAGACTTCTCTTCTTCTGAGTAGTAGTCTTCGATGCAGACCCATTCTTGTGATGGTTGGGGTGTGTCCTGACGTGCCAATGTTGTTGTAGTTTGACTCTAGTTTGACTCTAGTTTGGATCTAAGTGACTTGTGCAGATAAAGTTAGTCAAACCCCGAGGGATGACGAGCTGTGGGCGTTTCCACGAGCGTGGTTCTGGAGGGTGTCATTCATAATCAAGTCCTTTACGCTCCCTCCAATCCTCTGTCGAGATGGACTCAATGATTCCCTAGCCGTATCGCCCGAGTGGTGTTCCTTTCGGGTATCTCCATTTGTGACACAAGTTCTCAATCATCAACAAGGAGTTGTTGCGAATGGTTTGTGATTCTATACTACGTATATGTCCTATGTTTCTGTGGAGAACATCTGTGAACTGAGACCCAATGGTTAGCTTGGGCAGAGTATTCTTATAATACATTTTGCAATTGGTAGGACACCTTTCAAGGTTGTCTATGGGCATTTACCACCTACATTACTGTATGTCATACTAGGTGTCACAAAATTACCTAAGGTGGAGGAGCAACTGAGGGGCAAGGAGGAGGTGATGAACGAGTTAAAGTCTCAACTTTTGAGAGCCCAAGACAAGATAAAGAAATTTGCTAGTCTTAAGAGGTCGGATAGGGAATTCAAGGAATGTGATTGGGTGTATGTAAAGCTACAAAAATTCAAAAAGCATTCATTACAATGGCAACAGGTTGAGAAACTCAATCCTAAGTATTTTGGACCATATCAAATCTCTACCAGATTTGTAAGGTAGTGTATATATTTAAGCATCCATCTATGACCAAGGTACGTCCTTTGTTTCACGTTCCATTGTTGAAGAAGAAGCATAAACAAATTACTTAGGTGATTGATATTCCAAAAGGGTGGGAATCTAAAAGTGATGTCAGCAAAGTGCTAGAGAGGATTTTGGACAGGAGAATGGTTAGAAGAAGGGATAGGGCAGTGGTGGAGGTGCTGGTGAAGTGGGTGCATCTACAAGAGGAGGAGGCCAATAGGAAGGAGTTTCATTCATTTTGTCGGAAGTTTCTAGGTTAGAATCATGAGTGCACGATTCATGTTAACGGGGGAGGAATTGATACACTCGCAACCAGAATGGAGCTAGGTCAAGTAGCAAAGTTTGGGTGATATAACTGATTAGTGCAATAGAGGTGCTGCCTTCCACCTCATCTACTCCTCTCTTCTACCCTGATTCTTTCTGTTGGGTTGTAGTGTTTGTTAGGGAAAGTCGTTTGATGGTGGTTAGGGAATGGGTTGTATAAAGTTCCTGCTCATGGTGACGAAGGGCATTCTTTTGATCAATAAAATAGAGTTCTTGTCTTTTCTCAAGAAGAGCCAATTCTAGAGTCTTGACTTCGTGCGAATTGGAAATTCATTACCGACATGATTTTCGACGATTGTTGGCAACAGAGATTGGAGCATCATAGGTTGGAAGAGTAAATCTCGATGGCTTGAGGCTCCCTGTCAAAGCACTCGTATCACTCTTGAATGATGGAATCTAGAAAAGTTTCTCATTTCTATGGAGGGCGTCCTCTAATCTATCCAAGTTTTATTTTAGTGTAGCTTTATTAAGATTATATTCCAACATTATTTTTTCTTTCTTGTAAATTCTACTGCAATTGATTTGGTTGTTTGGTACTCTTGGTTGTGTTATGGTCAGTCATTTATTATCAATCTATTTACCTTCAATTCAAAAAAAATGTTTAGAATTTATAGCTATAATTCTTTCAACCACGTGTGACTTAGGCAGCGTTTGGAAACGCTTTTTTAAAGCATCTTATTACGTTAAGTGCTTATTATCTAATAAGTACTTTCAAATGAACCAGCTTATCGAGCTTTTCCAAAAACATTGTCTGTAGCATTTTAATTCATTTTAAGCTATTGAGATAGCTTTTAAAAAAGCTAATGAGTGTTAGCTTTTTGAAAAATTATGAATATTAGCCATAGTTTTTCCAATAATATCCTTAGAAGTTGATTTTAATTACAACATGAACTAAGACATGACAGCAGTAGTGGTGATCGGCGACGGCGGTGGTATGGTGGTCGGTGACGGTGACGGTGGCGATGGCAGTGGCCAACGATGGTGGTGATTGTGGTGGCCGTCGACAACGACGACAATGGTGGTGGCCGACGATGGTGGGGATTATGGTGGCCAACGACAACAATAGTGGTGATGGCCAATGACAACGATGATGGTGGTGGCCGACGACTACGACAGTAGTGGTGGTCGATGAAGGTCGTGGTGGTGGTGGCCAACAACTCGCGACAGCGATGATGGTGGCTGGTGATGGCCACGATGGTGGTGGCCGACGACGACAATGGTGGTAGTGGCTAGCGACAACAATGGTGGTGGTAGCTAACGACAGTGGTGGTGGTGTTGACCAGTGACGACGATAGTGGTGGTGACTGATGACGACGATGATGGTGGTGGTCAACGATGGTGACGATGGTAGTGGTCTGTGATGGTGGTGGCATGGTAGACGGTGGCTGTGGTGGTGGCTGACGACCCATGGCGATGGTGGTGGTGGTCGATAACAACGATGGTGGTAGTGACTAGTGATGATGACAATAGTGGTGGCCAACGACGACAGCGGCGATAGTGGCCGACAACAGTGGTGGTAGTGGTGGTCGACGACGATGATGGTGGCCAACAACAACTGCGATGGTGGCAGATGCGACAGACAACGGTGGTGGTAGTGGTTAACAACAACGGACAACAATGATGTAGCAACAAATAAGAGGTAGTTGGTGATAATGGCGAAGGCAATATAGTTCTTTGATTAACTCATAAGTGCTTATTAGACATACAAACCAAATAAGTTTTTCTTTACCTCCATAAAAGCTACAAAAAGTATAACTTAACAAAAAGTCAACTTTCTTCAATAAGTTGCATAAGAAAAAGTGTTTCCAAAGGTAACCTTAGTTTTTGCCTTCAACTCTTCTTTGCTATAGGGAGTTCAAGTCTAGATTTATGAGTAAAATTTGCTTGCTTCCTCATCCACCTGAGTTAATAAATTTAAAATGTTCATGTGATGTTAGCATTCCTTTATTATGGCAAAGTTGGTGTTGTGGTTCCATGATCTTCTTATGTGTTTTTCTTTTTGGGTCTTTATTTTAGCGACAATAACAGAATGAATAGCACAGCATGTTTATGTGATGTCTCTCCACAAAAGAAAAGATGGAAGTTCTTATTACATTTTTTAAATTTTTGTTTCTTATTAGTTATATCAATATATATACATGTGTATCTAATTTTAATTCACCGCAATTTTATCGGAGCCATCGATGGAACACATATTAGAGCTTCAATGTTTTCAAATCCAAAAGAAGGTTGGTAGCTCCATTGTTTTCAAATATCAGTCATTTATTTCCAAGATTCACATGTATTTTATTTGTGTAGATAAGTACCATTGGTTGATGTTGGATACTCAAACATAAAAAGGTACTTAGTACCTTATAAAGGACAAATATATCATCTTCATATTGTGATAGTGTCTATGGCTCTTCCTAACTTCACAAAGAAAGAGTATACCTTGATTATCAATTTCAACTTGTGTTTGAGTGCATGTAGAAGAGTTAAGGGAGCCTCAATTGAGATTGTATACAACTAGTAATCGTAAGATGATAATTATTTGAGATTGTATACGCATGGAACTTAATTCAATATGGCTTTTCTTTAAAAATCGTAAGACAACTAACATTATTTTTCTATTTTACCAACTTGTCAAAAATTTATGTGAATTTATACATTTTTTTTGTTAATTAATATCTCTTATGTTTATATTAGTGTTTTTTATATATCATATTTATTGTTTGTTAATGGATGCATTTGATGTGTTATGTGTGAAGTGATTATGAAATTGATTTACCAAATAGGTTTCTAGCATATCTATTCTAAAATAACTTGAATTTGTAAGCTATGACAATCTATTCTCAATAAGCTAAGCTATAATCTATAAGCAACAACAATACCAAACGGGTCCTTACTAAAGTAATGTACTCTTTGAGGTCTTTTGTTGTACTTGTTTAATTCAAGCAGTAAAATTACCTATGTACAAAGGTATACAATTCTAAACCACTTCATGAAAATTATGGTCATCAAAGCTTTGAGAAGCTCAATCCTATGCAATGTTCAATTATACCAATCGTAGATTAGTTATTAAGTATTGCCATAGTTGCTGAGAATTTGGCAAAACTTGTTTCTTTTTGCACACTACTCGTTCTATTTATTAAACTTTATTGTGTACATTTGCAATCCTAAACTTGGAAATTTGTATTTTCAAAGTGCATTTTTTTAGGAACTAATTTTGGAATTGTCTATTTCTATTCTAAAAGGTACTTTTACTAATTTACAAATCTAATCTTGTAAATTATATATTTTTAGAATTAAAACTCTTTTTTATTTAAAACTTGTAAATTAGGTATGTGAAATTATAAATTAGTACTTTCTTTCAACTTACATATTCTATGTATGTAAAGTAATAACAATCCCAAACTTGAAACTTTATGTTTCCAAAATATAAAATTATAGATTCCAATATATCAAGACTAAAATGAGCTTGTACACATATATGCTGAGTTGGTTATATATGCCTCTTTTTTTGTATTTTTCTTTTATATTCCAAAAAACAAACAATATGACATCTTTATCCTCTTACTTTAATTTCATGATTTTGAAACTAAGTTTACCATTAAATATCGCATGTAAATTTCAATCACTAAAATTTGTTCAAATTTCATAAAATTTAAAATCTTAATTGAAGAGGCTATGAAACTCAAATTGCAATGAAAATTTAATGACATAAGTTTTATAACATAATAATGCAATTTACATGGTTAAAATATTTTTAAAGAAATTAAAAATAAAAAAAATAAAAGCAGTTGGCTATACATGCCCAAGCAGCCACACTGGGCTCATTTACATCTCATTCTAAAAGATGCTTCTTCAGAAATTGCATATCTTTTGTTTATACAATCTCTTGGTTCCTACATGAGGGCTAAAGCATTTGCAACGAACTCCAGCCTGTTTCTTCATAGAAAAAAGAAATATTTTCTAACTGCATGTAATCACAATCCAAAGTGAACTAAAAATAGATGCCTTACTAACATGCAAATAAAAGAAAAACATATAATTATCATTTCAAACAGGAAAAATCAACATGTATAATAAGAATCTACTACAAATATTGACAATCTCAACACTGCTCTCAAGTTCCGCAATCATGTACCTTATTTGCAAACCAAAGGATATGACAATTAACTTTTGGAAAACTTCTCGTTAAACATTAATTGCAAGTCTATCAGGTTTGCACACATAAAGGAAAAAGCAATTTTATAACATATTGATTACTAATACATTTTAACAAATAATCAAATACAAAGTACAACAACTCAGACCAAGAATTCCGTATTGAGGAAATCAAAAAGAAATCATCAAGGGAAAAAATTAACCACCTCAAAGAATAACCTCTAAACACGTAACTGGAGTCTGGTGAGGACCAATTACAAATACTGTCTTTCACACGCCGTGAGAACAAAACTGGAGAGCTAATACAACGATTTAATTAACAACACCAATGATCTTCTATCAGTATCAACCAGTAGCTTCGAGGGCAAAGGCAAGCTGTTGTGGCAGTTACTCAGGCAAATGGCTGTGAGGTGTATCTTCCTCTGCTTTCTCAGAACTACAACAATATGAAAACCACAAGCCTTCGGTAATCAACATAAGCAAAAGCATCAAATACAAGCTAGTAACAGTGAATAGGTTTAGCTTGCTTATGTTTAATTACGAGCATGAAACACAAAGTACACGCATAGCACCCTTAAGTTCTCAGAACAAGTAACAAGAGGAACATGACAACGCCAACCGACTAAGCTATAATCCAAAATTACAACTATATCAAAAAATAAACTAAAATATCCAAGGAAAAAATGCAAAAAAATTTATTTGGGTCAAACTGAAGCCAAGAGGGCAAATAAGCCTTATACCTTAATTCACTAGTTCAGAGAGAAATTCAAATGTAGACTATATTCCTCATGTATGGAAACACATTATCTTCACTTATTGGAACTCTGTCATGTGAGGATTTCTTACGATCACTTATAGCATACTGCAGAAAGGTAGGAATTATGATAGGCAAGCCTGAAAAGGCATAAACTAGAAATACACAAGGCATTTTTGTTGTTCTCATACATCATTCAACAAAAAATTTGGTCCACGTGATAACAAAGACCCTAATTAGCAATCCGTTTTCAGTGACCCAGACCTTGTATTTAAAATCTTACACAGTTGTAGTATGTGGGACATATAAAGGTAAAATAGGACTCTTAAATTGGTCGATTAAAAGTATGCATAGAAAACAAAATGCAGAAAATATTAGAAACTAGCAAAGAAAAAAATGATTGCAATAAAAACATATGAAAATCAGAAGAAAAGAGAATTAGGAAAACAATCTACCAAATAAATTTCTAATAGGATTGTGGCCTAACTTCAACAATAATCTATAATTACCATGATCAAAGGTAACAAACTGACAAAACAGTGAGTACCCATTACGATACATGTGATTTGAGAAGACTACAGTAAAATTTGCAGCATAATTATCTTTTTAAGAAGTAAAAAAAAATCTTCTTTCAATAAAAAATAGTATGTTCCCAACTCTTCAGAAATTTTATTAGGTAATTTGTGTCTATTTTGTTCAAATATGTCTAATAGCTCGCAGACAATACCAAACACCCAATAGCATGATCCACAGCTTATTTAAAGCCTCCCTGATTAAATTAGAAGCTTATTATATTTCACAGTTTGTGAAGTCTCCCTTATTACATTAGAAGCTCATTATATTTCACAGTTTGTGAAAACTAAACTTAATTAATTTCTTTTTTGTTTTTTGAGTACAGATGACCAAGAAAAGAGATTCCATCAAGTTTTCTTGTTTTTAGTGGTAAGTGCCATCGAATTACAAACACAGTAACAGTTGCATCAACTCATCAAGTCTCGCAGTAAATACTAAAAAACACAAATCAGTGATCAGATAGATTATTATACTAAAACTAAATATGATTGTTTAAAAAAAAACGCTGGAACACACGAAGCAATTATGCACTCGAACAATCTGGAATCAAGTAACAAACCTTGGAGGAGAGTGTGACACAACCAAATCCGCTTTCCGCCAGCTATACTCCGTCCGATCCTCCGCTCCATTAGCAAGCCCAGAACTTCTCCTCCCAAACCCAGGCCCCTCCCTCGACAGAGGCCTAATCTTCATCTCATCCAGCTTCTCATCAATCTTCTTCCAATCCTGTCCCTTGTCCTTAAGAACCTCCTCCCTTGGCCGAGCCGCCCCGAATGGGTTTGAACCCTTCTTCTTCACCAATTCCTCTTCTTGTTTACCCCCGTTCCCATTCTCCATGGGCACCGACCTCGGCTGCAGAAGCAGCCTTGGCCTCGCCCCACCGCCAACCTCCTCCCTTTTCTTACCCCAACTCTCCCCATCCGGACCACCACCACCATTACCGAATACCTCTCTCCTCCTTCCCCAACTCTCCGCATCGGGACCGACACTATTGGAGTCGTCTCTACCGAACTCGAAACCTGCTCTCCTCTCCCTCTCTCTATACCCTTCCCTCATTCTCCGACCATCGGTCACAGGCATCGAAACAGCACTCTTGTTCGAGATCCAATTATCCGACTCATCCGCCCTCGACTGCGAATCAAAAAAGCCACTTGACCTCTCCCTCCTCTCCATCATCGGCGCCGCCGATCTCTTCCCAGCACCCCAGTCGTCCACCTCATCCGCCCTCGAAGGCGGCGGCGGCATCCCATCTCTTTCCCTCCTCGGCTCATCCAAACCCCTACCCCGACCCTCTGACTCCTCCCTCCGACCTCCTCCCCCGTACGACGAGTACCCGAACCCCCGGGTGGACGACCTTTCCAGCTCCTCCGCCGTCCTCTCCCGTGGGCCTGTGGGGAGAACGAGATCGATATCGACCTCGCTCGCGGCGGAAGGGCGGAACTTAGCACCGGAGCCG
The DNA here is from genome assembly GCA_024699735.1 of Posidonia australis. Classification (NCBI taxonomy): domain Eukaryota; kingdom Viridiplantae; phylum Streptophyta; class Magnoliopsida; order Alismatales; family Posidoniaceae; genus Posidonia; species Posidonia australis. Next base: position 2,879 of record JAMKQA010009472.1, on the reverse strand, counting down.
TGGGTGACGGGCTGGCCGGTGGTGAACTCGGCGAGGGAGAGCTTCTTCTTCTTCTTGGAGACCTTCGTCGTCGCCGCAGCGGCCAAAGACGGGAAATCCGCCGCCGCAGGCGAAGAATTCACTGATCCCATCTTCTCCATCGGCATCGCCGCATCGTGCTCCTCAGCATCCAACGCCCAAGCACCTGGCTTTGCCCACGCCGACACCGTCGCCGCCATGACCAAGAGCTCTGTGGTTTTTCGGACTTTCTCTCTCTAGTTTCTTGCTATTTACTCTCTAGATTTTGGGGTGGTGGTGGGGGTGCGGGTGGGGAGGGGAAAGTTTTTATATCGAGAAGGGGAGAGAGAAGGGGCGGGAATAGGGTTTTCCCGGCAGATTTGGGCCGTTGGATTGGATTGGTGGCTTCCGGATAAGGGTACAGATCGATCAAATAATAATCGGCTATCTATTTACCATATTTATATTTATTTAATATTTTTAATACTAACGGATATAGTTTGCTTCCATATCAAATTGAAAATCATATTTGGAATACCAATAAAACAGATATACATAAAATTTGGAAAATTTTGAATATTAATAGAATCTGCTGTAATTATAGACCTGGTGAAATAAGTTATAAACTATATCCTACAAGATAAATATCAAGTTAATTAAATAATATAAATATAATCATTTCCATTACAATAGATCTACAGGGACCATAAATATGGTATAAATTTGGTCAATATAGAAGAGACGACTAGACATCATATTCACACGGAATATAAATCCGCTCATATATATGCTAATTGATTTTCATATTTAAGATGAAATATCGATAAAATGATAATCAAATCTCAATTAAATATGTAACAAAAACAATTGAAAATCAATTATGAATTTGAACTTTAATTTATAAATATCAAATAATATTTTCTTAATTATCACTTATTCTAATCATGTATATTTGACAAATAACGTTTCTTATTTTATATTGTTACAATAAATTCTAATAACAACGCAGAGAACAAGAAAGTTTTCGGTTACGCATTAATCATAATTGTCAGATCAAAAAGCTCGTATGCCTACCGTCCATTCATATCAAGCAATATCACGTGAGGTTTAATTGAAAAAATCCAAGAAATAGTATTTTAATTTTTGATTTGATAAATGCATCCTCAGGTCTTCTATTAGTTGGTCTGAAGTTTCTGTGTGGTTATACGAGAAGTCAGGTGTTCGACTTTTATGAAAATCATATATATTATAATTATATTATTATATTATTTGTTTTTTAGGTTCGTAATTCATGAATGACGGGAAAAACAATTATAGAAATCTGTTTCACTTAATGATGATCTCATTGTCAAGTATTTGTTATTATTGTAATATATATTAAAAATTATTTCTAAGCAAAAAAAAAAAATGTATTCACTCACCTGCAACATTCAAAGAGATTGTCTTCTTTAATATATTTTATTTTTCCTTTCGTCATTATGCAATTGTGTTCCCAACAATATTTCTATTTTTTATAAAAAAAACCATTGTGACAATGACTTGGAGAAGTTGAAACTCGTCACGCCCCTCGGATTCGAATACAGGGGTATGTAAAAAAATTAAAAACCTAAACCGATAACAACAAAAAAACCATTCTTTTGTTTTTTTGAGAAAAAAAACATTATTTTTTTTGAGTTTCTTCTTTTTGTTTTATTTTTTATAAAAAAAATATATTTTTTTTTTATTTGAAAAAACAATATTTTTTTCGATTTCATCTTTTTGTTCCACAAGAACAATCTATATCCCTTTTTTAGTTCATCCAATTCTATCAACTCATTTGAATTTCTTTTTCCACCATAAAATGAGTCACTTGAATTCCCATTTTTAAGGAATTTATTGACTCCATTCTAGAGTTATTAATATCCATACTTGTAAGATTAATTCAAGGAAAATAAACTAAAACAGAAAACAAAAATCTCTAAAACCAAACAAACAACATAATGAAGAACAAGCAATATGGAGAAAAATAAAAAAAAACTTAATGAAGAACAAATAATTTAGAACAAAACAAAAAACAAATGAAGGAAAAACAAAGGAAAAAGACGAAATGAAGAAGCCAAAATATGGATTAAAAAAATGAAGGAAAAACATGAAGGAGAGGTGGTAGTGTGAGACAATTGGAGTGGATCTTGAATGGACGGACATCTGTGGTGGTAGAATCGTAAAGCACGTAGGGTGAGAGAAAAGGACGGTAGATGGTGGTGGATGACAACGTTAGAGACGTTAAGTTGGTACCAGGCAATGGTGGTGGTGAACAGTATAGAAGAGAGGTGAGGTAAGATTAGTGGTTGATGATAGTATAGAAGAGAGACAGACAGATTCCTTAAGGGGAGTGAGAAACGTAAAGTTGCTCCAGATGAATGAGGATCATAGAGTTATAAGATCATGCATCATTGTTTTTAAAATTCATTATTTGATCATGTATATATCAAATACGCAGTTCAGATGATGGATTTATGTAGACCTTAACAAATGTACGACGATCCAGATATCCATGCTTGTATTTGAATTTTGGAAGCTATAGGAAGCGTTGGAATTCATGTTTGTATTTGAAAAATCCATGAACATTATCTAGATTTACATCTGGACGTATTTAAAAAACAAACATCTGTATTTTTATCCATATTGTACCGCTTGTTGTGTTGGGGGCCGAGGAGATTTCGGCAGCTGCTGGATTTGGTTTCGATGGATTTTGAATGGATGGTGTGCGCTCCAGACAACTTTCTTCGACCCTGTCGCTTTTGCGTGTTGGGTTGGGGACAACGAGTTAGAATATAAATCTTTAAGGGAGACTTGGGACTGGGCTAGAAGAAATAGACAGCGAGAGTTTATGACCATAGCCC
>JAMKQA010009468.1:0-10079 GCA_024699735.1 Posidonia australis | reverse complement strand
GGGTTCCTTTGCATAGTTGACTGCACAGGGTGGGGAGAAGGGTGAGGAGAAGTGCTTCCAGGAGCCACTCTAGCCTTCCCCAGCCCCTTGTTCGTCAACTGCACAGTAGGTTCGGTAGGCGAGATATCCGAAGATTGAATGGAGCAGGAGCCTTGACCATGCCCAAATGAGTTACAGACTGTGCAGGGTTTGGGAGTCTAGTCGTAAGTGACTGGAATCTCTTCCAGAGCCCCACTGACCTCCATGAAGGTGGAAGAGGGAAAGCTGAATTGGGCATCGATCTTGACGCAAACCCGGGCGTAATCCACCCTGGTTCCTGAAGCAGTAGCTTCATCCATGTATAGTTGAGTCCCCAGGGTGCTTGCTGCTCTACTGATCAGTGAGGAAGACCAAAATCGCAATGACAAATTTCAAAAATTGACCCATATGGGTAGGGTGGAGAGTCTGTCTTTCTCAAACTTGGATTCTAGCGTCCATTTGCGAAGAATCAGTGGCTTCCCTTTAACAAACCATGGGCCACCCTCCAGCGCGTGTTCCAAGTTGTGGTTATCTAAGAACTTGAAAAGTAAGAAGCCATTGCCCTGGGGAAGAACCTAAAGATCTCCTGTTGTCGCCCAAATGTGCTGGAAGTATTTAGTCAGTGCAGAGGCGTAAGGATTGAGGCCAATGAAGTAGCCCATGTGTACCCTGTTCCAATTGGAGGCAGCTTTTGCAACTTCCTCAGGAGGGCAGACGGCAACCCTAACGTCGTCTGTGAGAGTTGAAGCAAAGAAGCTGAAAGCCCTGGAAGGGGCATGTTGCGTCCCTGAGCATCTATCAGCCCACGAAATGGGGTTCCCTTTGATGGTGGTGCCACGGTTGTCTAGAGTCAGGATCTCGAAAGGGGGAGGGTGTGAACGACGACAAGATCTTGAACGGTGATGAGGAGGCCCAGAGCCACGGCCACCTCTTCCCCGACTAGGTGCACCGCCTCGGCCTCCCTAATAGTCTTGACGGGGCGGACAGGAATCCTTGCTCCTCGCAGCCTCAGACGCAGCAGCGCCTCGTAGGGACTCCGGGAGGAAGTCGCCTAGAGTACAGCTCGTCGGGGAGGAGGTAAACTCAAATTGATTATCCATCAACGTCCAATGGCAGCCAGACATATGGACTAAGCCAAAAGCATAATCGCAATTAGCCCAGCCAGCCAACACGAATTTGAAATTCAAATTGGCAGACGAAGGCCCACTCACGTAGAAAGATGCACCAAGATTCCCGAGAGAAGTCAGACCTTCTCACTCTTGGTTGTTGTGGTTTTGTCTATCTCCTTTTTCACCAAAATCAACAGATTATCCATTAATAAACCATTTAAGCAATATTATAATTAATTACATGGTTTATAGTTAAAAATGGATAATCAAGCCTAGATGTCACAATTTACATTTTATGAATTTTATTCTTGGACATGGCTTGGCATTGTGCATTGTGGCACTGTGCGTGTGGGGCCTGGGTGTGGGTCCGTGTGGGGTCCGTGCAGGGCCCACGTTCATGGGCCATCGATAGTGGCTAGTGGTTGAGCAGAGTGGTTGGTTGCTCGTGTAGTGTGCCAGTGGCTGAGATGTGCAGTTGAGCACGTTCCCAGCACTCCTCACCACTCACTCATCACCGTCTTCTCCTTCCTTCTTCTTCCTTTCCCCTCCTCCTCGGTGGTGCATCTCTCCTCTTCCCCACCTTCTTCCCCTTCCTCCCAATTCCTCCTTCTCCACCCCCTTCTCCTTTTCCCTTTCTCCTTCCACCCGACCTCCTTTGTTTCCCCTGCATCCTATGTTGAGAGAGAGGACGAGATTGAGGGAGCGAAGCGGAGGGTCCGTGGCAGTGCGTAGAGCTTGGGTGGAGCGTCCCCGAGGCTGTTGAGTGCTCCTATGGCCTTGGGTTTGCCGAAGTCGGCTGAAGATCGTCGGAGGCGCTTTTAGGTACGCATCTCCACCTCATGTAATAGAGAGCATGGAATTGGTAGAAAATTCTAGGATTGCATGGACTCTAGGTAAATTTACTTTCCTAGAATTTATTGTGATTTTATGAGAATTTATGGCGCATTTATTGGCATTTATGATGGTTGGTGCGTTTTGGGTCCTTTTGACCCTTCTGCCTTTTTGATTTTATATCTTGATGCATGGTGAATGGATTTTAGTTTTTTTTGTTGAGTTTTGGTGTAGACTCCAGGGTCTACGCCATATGTTTTATGCAAGATTTTTGGTGTTTGTTTAGGGAGTCCAATTGGAGGTCCCATTTAGGGTGATTTCAGACTATAGGGTTTTGAGCCGTTTTCTAGGATCGCAGAATTCGGCATACCGAATTGAAAATGGCATACCGAATCAGTGAATTTTGGTATACCGATTTCGTTCGGTATACCATTTTTCTATCAGTTTGGTTCTCTGGTCGATTCGGCCTGTCGAATCTCCCTGGTCGACAGAATTAGTAGATTTCGACATACCAAACTTGATTTTTTGCTTGCCGAATTAGGGCCCAAATGAGTTTATAAAATGCGTTTTCCGAGGGCTTTTTGGATTGTCGTGTTTTGTCCCATTGAGATGGGATTGTGGGTTGTCAGTAGTGGTCCCCTGGGACACCTGACGCGTCGCTTTGCCAAGGTTTTGGAAGAATTTTCAAAGATACGAAAGTGGTTTGGAAAATGGGTTTCAAAGAATAGTTGGCCTGTTTTGGGAAATGTTTTCCTGATTTTCTATGTGTGGGCCGAAATAGTGTGAGACTGTGTCGTCGGGACCAGGGAATGTTACAACATTCTCCGGTGGTCGAGCGTGACTGCATGGTTGAGGTCGGGGGCCGAGATACCAGAGGCTGACGGGCGTTGGGTCCTGGAGGTATGAAACTCCTTGATTGTCGTCTCGATGTTAGGGTTGAGTTGTTTTGTGGCATGACAGGGAGGTATGATACTCCTGCTGTCACTGTGAGCACCGAGGCTCAGGTGTCGTCAGGTGTGGAGGTATGACACTCCCTCCTGAGCACCGTGTGTGGAGGACACCGTGAGGAGGCGTACCCTATTGTGGCCAGTGTGGGTGGGACACGTGTCCTGTAGCTGGTAGCGTCCTCAGAGACAGGACAACCTTCCCAAGGAGGGGTTGGCTTTGTGAGGGTTCTCCAAGAGGGAGAATTGCAGGACGACGCGGATCCTGCACAGGATGGCATGTCGTGGGAGTGCAAACACCGTTGGTGTCTCTTCGGTGGACTACTAGTGGCTAGAGTTAGGTTGCCTGGTGCCGGGCTTCCCAACTCACTGTGTGTGGTTTTGTCCATTGAGGACCTTTGCTTGTGACTTTGGGCTAGTAGAACCCTGGTTGAGGTTTTGGCCCGTGTGGGCCCAGTTTACGAGATTTTGAGGAAATAGTTTGCAAAATGAATTTAAAAAGAGAAAATAGATTATAGTTTTGTTTTCTGCGGTTTTCATGGGGTGCGTAATGGGTGACTTTGGTCACTCATGCTTGTGGTTTTGGTTTACAGGTGCAGACATGCGATTGGTTTAGCGTAATGCATATAGATCGGAGTCCCCTAACTGCACACACAGGTTCCTGGTAGTTAGATATTTACTGTTTAGCTTTAATTTTTCCGTAATTTAATTTGTTTAAGTTATTGTGGAAAATTTGAGGCGTGACAATTAAGAATTATGGTAAACTCAGATTTTCTATTTGGTAAACTGTGAAAAATCGATAAAGTGATTCCCATGTGATTGTGAGTGAAGAAAGCATCTAGGTGAAGTGGATAAACCATGTTGACATGTTACATTGAATGTTAAACTGAACTGTGTTGGTAAACTACATTAAGAACTCTGGTATACTCAGATCTTCTATTTGGTAAATAGGGAAAAATCAATAAAGTGATTAAGCTATGATGGTGAAGTGAAGTAAGCATCTTCGTGAAGTGGATAAAGGTTGTCGGTAAGTGTAACACCCGTAAAATTCATTTTGAAATTATTTATATTTTATGAATTTTATTCCTGGACAGGTGTTACTATTTTGAGGCCCGTTGTGTGGTTTTGTGCTCTTGGGCTTGGGCCTCATGGGCTGGCTTTTGTGTGTCCCTGTGCGTGGTTGGCACTGTACATTGTGGCACTGTGTGTGTGGGGCCCGGGTGTGGGTCTGTGTGGGGCCACGGTGTAGGGTCCCTGTGGGGCCCACATGTGTGGGCTAGTGGTTGAGGCTTGCAGTTGGCCTCGTTGGTGGCGGCTGGCGGTTGGTTGCTTGTGCGATGTGTCGGTGGCTGAGACGCGCAGGTGGCACATTTTCAGCTACTGCTGGTGCAGCTTTATAAGCTGCACCACACTTCTCCTCGCCACCCCTCGCCGTCTCCTCGTTCCTTCTTCTTCCTTTCTCCTCCTCCTCAGTGGTGCACTTCTTCTTCTCCTCCTCCACCTTCTTTCTCTTCCACCTTATCCTTCCTTCTCCTTCCCCTTCTTCCTTTCCACCCGTCTCCCCTACCTCCTCTGCTTTTTCCCTACATCGCACGTGCGCCGAGAGAGAGGAAGAGGTCGAGGGAGCGAAGTGGAGGGTTGTGGTTGCTCGTGGTGGTGTGTGGAGCTCGCGTGGTGTACCCTGTGGCCGTGGTTGCGCCGGAGTTCGCCGGAGTTGGCCGGAGATTGCCGGAGGCGTTTCTCAGGTACGTACCTCCACTTCAAGTAATAAATAGCATGAAATTGGTAAAAAATGCTTAGATTGCATGAAATCTAGGTAAATTTCTATTCCTAGAGTTTATTGTGATTTATTGTGTATTTATGGAGCATTTATAGGCATTTTTGGCGAATGGTGTGTTTTGGGTCTTTTTGACCCTTCTGTTTTCCCGATTTTATATCTTGATGCATGGTGAATGGATTTTAGTTTTGTTTGTTGGATTTTATATCTAGGCAAATGTTTTATGCAAGATTTTTGATGTTTGTTTAGGGGGTCCGATCGAAGGTCCTAGTTGGGGCGATTTCAGATGATAGGGTTTGGGTCATTTTCTGGTTTCGCAGAATTCAGCATACCGAATGGAAACGACGTACCGAATCAGGGGATTTCGGCATACCAATTCTGCTTGGCATACCATTTTTCTGTCAGCTTAGGTCCTCTGGTCAAGTTTTGGTCTTCCGTTTTTAGACGGTATACCAAATTTGGCCTAAGTGTTGACCGTTAACCTAATTTGGTTGACTGATCCAGATCAGCCTACCAAATGAGGGGTTTTTGGCATGCCGATTCTGGGCCCAAATGAGTTTGCAAATGTGTTTTCAATGGCTTTTTGGATGTCATGTTTTGTCCCTATGAGATGATATTGTGGGCCATCAGTGGTGGTTCCTTAGGACACCTGTTGCGCCGTTTTGCCGAGGTTTTGGAAGAGTTTTCAAAAGATATGAAAATTGTTTGAAAAATGGATTTCAAGGAAATGGTTGGCCTAGTTTGGAAAATGATTTCTTGGTTTTCTATGTGTGGGCCAAGGCAGCGTGGGATCGTGTCATCGGGACCAGGGAATGTAACGACATTCTCGGGTGGTCGGGCGCTATGTCCCCTGTTGAGGTCGGGGGTTGAGATACCTGAGACTGAGGGGCGTCAGGCTCTGGAGGTATGAGACTCCTTGACTGTCGTCTCGAGGCTAGGGTTGTGGTCCGTGGTTTGAGGTGTCTTGTGGCATGATGGGGAGGTATGATACTCTTGCTGTCACTATGAGCACTAAGGCTTGGGTGTTGTCGGGTGTGGAGGTATGACACTCCCTCCTGAGCACCGTGTATGGAGGACGCCGTGAGGAGGCGTACCCTATGGTGGCTAGTGTGGGTGGGACACGTGTCCCGTAGCTAGTAGCGTCCTGAGAGACAGGACAACCTTCCCAAGGAGGGGTTGGCTCTTAAGGTTTCTCTTGAGATAGGGGAATCGCGGGACAGTGAACACTCCTGCATAGGGTGGCCGTCACCGTGGCAGTGCAGAATGCTGGGGTCGCTCCTCAATAGACTACGTGTGGCCAGAGTCAGGTTGCCTGACGCTGGGCTTCTCGACTCACTGTGTGTGGTTTTGGCCATTGAGGGCCTTTGCTTGTGGCCGGTGTGGGCCTGATTTATGAGGTTTTGAGAAAATGGTTTGCGAAAGGAATTTAAAAAGGAAAATGATTATAGTTTTGTTTTCCGCGGTTTTCGTGGGGTGCGTACTGGGTGACTTTGGTCACTCATGCGTTTTCCTTGTAGTTTTGGTTTACAGGTGCAGACATGTGTTTAGCATAGCGTAGTGCATATAGATCGGGTCTCCTAGCCACACACACAGGTTCCTGGTAGTTAGATATTTTCTGTTTAGCTTTTGTTTTCCCGTAATTTAATTTGTTTAAATTATTGTGGAAAATTTGGGGCGTGAGAGTAAGTTACATGGAATGGTAAACAGAACCCCATGTGTTGGTAAACTCCATTAGGAACTCTGGTAAACTTAGATCTTCTATTTGGTAAATTGGGAAAAATCAATAAAGTAATTCTCATGAGATGGAGTAGTGAAGATAGCATCCTAGTGAAGTGGATAAACATGTTTGTAAGTTTACATGTAATGGTTAACAGAACCCTATGTGTTGGTAAACGCTATTAAGAACACTAGTAAACTCAAATCTTCTATTTGGTAAATTGGGAAAAATCGATAAAGTAATTCCCATGTGATGGTAAAGTGAAGAAAGCATCTTGGTGAAGAGAATATAGCTTATTGGTAAGTTACATGGAATAGTAAATTGAATCCCATGTGTTGGTAAACTCCATTGAGAATTATGGTTAACTCAGATTTTCTCATTGGTAAATAGTGAAAAATCGAAAAAGTGATTCCCTTGTGATGGTGAAGTGAAGATAGCATCATGGTGAAGAGGAAAAAGCCTATTGATAAGTTACATGGAATGGTAAACTAAACCCCATGTGTTGGTAAACTTCATTAAGAACTATGGTAAACTCAGATCTTCTGTTTGGTTAACCAGTAAAAATCAATAAAGTAATTCCCAAGTGATGGTAAAGTGAAGAAAGCAACTTGCTGAATAGGATAATGCTAGTTGGTAAGTTACATGGAATAGTAAACAGAACCCATTGTGTTGGTGAACTCCATTAAGAACTCTGGTAAACCTAGATCTTTTATTCGGCAAACTGGGAAAAATCGATAAAGTGATTACCATGTGATGGTAAAGTGATGAAAGTATCTGGTTGAAGGGGATAAAGCTTGTTGGTAAGTTACATGGAATGGAAAATGGAACTCCATGTGCTGGTAAGCTCCATTAAGAACTCTAGTATACTCAGATCTTCTATTTGGTAAACAGGGAAAAATCGATAAAGTGATTACCATGTGATGGAGAAATGAAGTAAGCATCTTGGTGAAGTGGATAAAGCTTGTTGCTAAGTTACATGGAATAGTAAACAGAACCCCATGTATTGGTAAACACCATTTAGAACTTTGGTAAACTCAAATCTTCAATTTGTTAAACTTGGAAAAATCAATAAAATGGTTCTCATGAGATGGTAAAGTGAAGATTGCTCCTGGTGAAGTGGATAAAGCTTGTTTGTAAGTTACATGTAATGGTAAACAAAACACTATGTGTTGGTAAACTCCATTAAGAACTCTGGTAAACTCAAATCTTCTATTTGGTAAATTTTGAAAAATCGTTAAAGTAATTCCCATGTGATGGTCAAGTGAAGAAAGCATCCTAGTGAAGAGGATAAAGCTTGTTGATAAGTTACAAGGAATAGTAAACTGAACCTAATGTGTTGGTAAACTAGATTAAGAATTCTGGTAAACTCTGATCTTCAATTTGCTAAATTGGGAAAAATCGATAAATTGATTCTCATGTGAATGTAAAGTGAAGAAAGCATCCTAGTGAAGTGGATAAAGCTTATTGGTAAGTTACATGGAATGGTAAACTGAACGCTATGTGTTGGTAAATTTAGATCGTTTATTTGGTAAACTGGGAAAAATCGATAAAGTGATTTTCATGTGATGGTAAAGTGACGAAAGCAACCAAGTGAAGTACATTAGGCTTGTTGGAAAGTTAGATGGAATGGTAAACTGAACCCCATTTGTTAGAAAACTCAATTAAGAGCTTTGGTAAACTCAGATCTTCTATTTGGTAAACTAGGAAAAATCAATAAAGTGATTCCCAGGTGATGGTAAAGTGAAGAAAGCATCCTAGTGAAGTAGATAAAGCTTGTTGGTATGATACATGAAATGGAAAATTGAACCCCATGTGTTGGTAAACTCCATTTAGAACACTAGTATACTTAGATCTTTTATTTGGTAAACTAGGAAAAATCGATAAAGTGCTTACCATGTGATGGAGAAGTGAAGTAAGCATCTTGGTGAAGTGGATAAGGCTAGTTGGTAAGTTAAAAGAACCCCATGTGTTGGTAAACTACATTAAAAACTTTGGTAAACTCAGATCATCGATTTGGTAAACTGGGAAAAATCAATAAATTGATTCTCATGAGATGGTAAAGTGAAGATAGCATTGTGGTGAAGTGGGAAAAGCTTGTTTGTAAGTTACATGTAATGGTAAATAGAACCCTATGCATTTGTAAACTCCAAAAAAAACTCTGGTAAACACAAATCTTCTATTTGGTAAATTGGGAAAAATCGATAAAGTAATTCCCATGTGATGGTGAAGTGAAGAAAGCATCCTGGTGAAGTGGGTATATAGCTTGTTGGTAAGTTACATGGAATAGTAAACTAAATCCCATGTATTGGTAAACTCCATTAAGAGCTCTAGTAAAGTCAGATTTTCTATTTGTTAAACTGTGAAGAATCAATAATGTGATTCCCCAGTGATGTTGAAGTGAAGAAAGCATCTTGGTGAAGTGGATAAAGTTTGTTGGTAAGTTACATGGAATGGTTAATTGAACCCAATGTGTTATTAAACTCCATTAAGAACTATGGTAAACTTAGTTTTTCTATTTGGTTAACTGGGAAAAATCAACAAAGCGATTCCCTTGTGATGGTAAAGTGAAGAAAGCATCTTGCTGAAGTGGACAAAGCTTGTTGGTAAGTTACATGGAATAGTAAATTGAACCCAATGTGTTGGTAAACGCCATTAAGAACTTTGGTAAATCCAGAACTTTTATTCAATAAACTGGGAAAAATCGAGAAAGTGATTCCCATGTGATGGTAAAGTGAAGAAAGTATCCTGGTGAAGAGGATGAAACTTGTTGGTAAGATACATGGAATAGTAAACAGAACCCCATGTGTTGGTAAACAGTATTAACGACTCTGGTAAACTCCGATCTTCTGTTTGATAAATTGGGAAAAATCGATAAGGTGATTCCCCTTTGATGGAAAAGTGAATAAGGAGTCTTGGTGAAAGGGATAATTTTTTTTTCTAAGTTACATGGAATAGTAAACTGAACCCCATGTGTTGGTAAACTCCATTAAGAATTATGGTGAACTCAGATTTTCTATTTGGTAAACTATGATAAATCGTTAATGTGATTCCCCTGTGATGGTGAAGTGAAGAATGCATCTTGGTGACGTGGATAAACCATGTTGATAAGTTAAATGAAATGTTAAACTGAACCCCATGTGTTGGTAAACTCCATTGAGAACTCTAATATACTCAGATCATCTATTTGGTAAAAATGGAAAAATCGATAAATTGATTACCATGTGACGGAGAAGTGAAGTAAGCATCTTGGTGAAGTGGATAAAGCTTGTTGGTAAGTTACATGGAATGGTAAACGGAACCCCATGTGTTGGTAAACTCCATTAGGGACTTGGGTAAACTCAGATCTTCTATTTGGTAAACAGGGAAAAATTGATAAAGAAATTCTCATGAGATGGTGTAGTGAAGATCACATCCTTGTGAAGTGGATAAAGCATGATTGTAAGTTACATGTAATGGGTAACAAAACCCTATGCATTGGTAAACTCCATTAAGAACTCTGGGAAACTCAAATCTTCTATTTGGTAAATTGGGAAAAATCGATAAAGTAATTCCCATGTGATGGTAAAGTGAAGAAAGCATCCGGGTGAAGAGAATAAAGCTTATTGGTAAGTTACATGGAATAGTAAACTGATCCCCATGTGTTGGTAAACTCCATTGATAATTAAGGTAAACTCAGATTTTCT
>JAMKQA010009465.1:0-10548 GCA_024699735.1 Posidonia australis | reverse complement strand
CTAACCTCTCCTAAGGATGAAGATCCAATCTTCTACTCAAGCACAAAATGCCCATGCAAGTCTCCTTCAGAAAATGTACTCCCTTAAGTACACTCTCTGAATCACCACAAAACCACTTCATCAAAATCACCACCACCACCACGATTGTCGTTGACTTCACAACTATTATCACCACCTTGCCATTGCCATCATGATCATCATCGTCACTACCACCATTTAACCACCATCTCACCACCATTATACTTGGTGCCACAACAATCACCACCATTTCATCACCACCATGTTCATCACATCAACTTCATCACAATCTCATTAAAGAAGAAGGCAATGGGAGGAAGAAGATTAAAGAAATAAGAGGTGTATTAAAACAAAAGAATGAGAATTTGTATCTTTTAGCCTCACTAACAGAATGACTTAACACCATTGAGTTAAAGATAAATCAGAGGACATTGACAACAACTAACATGCTTAAGGAAGGAACTAAAATAAATTTCATTGTTAAAGATTTAATCAGAGGGCACTAGGTGATCTCTATATACATGATTTTAATGCAATTCAATCCCAATCCAATTCAAATAAGTTTTATGTTGTTATTTAGTTTGGTTAAAATAATGACCTAGTGTAAATACAAAATTTATTATTTTTGAAATTGTTTGTACTCTATAAGAAAATCGTCATTTACACATGCATTATCATACAATATCTTTTTACATGATTTTGATGCAATTCAGCCTTTTCTAGTTCATTTTCTAGTATATGACTCTTCAGTATGACTAAAACTTTGACCTAGTGTAAATTCACAATTCTTTGGGATTTTTTCAAAATTATGCATGCTTTGAAGATAATCATAATTCAATGCCACTTCAAGGCTAGATGATCTCTATATACATGGTTTTTTATGTAATTTTCCTTTTCAATCTAATTCATAAAAGCTTTATTTGATTCTTCAATTTGACTAAAATTGTAAACTAGTATAATAAATACATAAATTTTTTGAGATTTTTTTTGGTGTTGTGTAAGATTGTAATTCACAGTCATATGATCAAATAATATTTATCGCTACATGATTTTGATGCATTTCGATCTTTTCTAGTCTAACTCATTTAAATTTTAAGATTCTTCAGTTTGAGATTAAAACTGTGGCTTGTGTGAATACATAATTTTTTAGGATTTTTAGATTTTTTTCATTCTAGTTAAAATGATCGTATTTTATGTCCACATGACAAACCATCTCTATGTACATGATTTAGATATAGAAGTTTTATATGATTATTCAGTTTGACTAACATTGTGAGGTAGTGTCAATATACAATTATTAGTTTTTTTAAGAATTATTCATTCTCTTTAAGATGATCCAAATTTACACCCACATGATTAGACAATGTCTATCTACATGATTTTGAGGTAATTTGCCTTTTCTTACACATTTCGTAGAAGCTTTAAATGATTCCTCAGTTTGACTAATACATTGAGCTAGTGTTTTCTTTGTTTTAATTATGGAGAAATGCATAGAAAACCTCTTGCTCCATTCAAGAGCATTGTGATGACTAATAGAAATAGAACTAAACTGGCCTCCATGTACAATCCTACAAGGTATACAGGACCACAACCTGTTGTGCCCATAAGATAAGCTTAGTAATCTTCTATGCATTCCATCATGCTTTCCGTCGGTAGAAAATAGACTAGTAGTGTTTGGTACGTTGAAATAGGAATTGGAATGAAATGGAATGAAATCAAAAAGGTGGATTGGAATGGAATTTCTATGTTTGATACAAAAAAGTAAATTGAAATAGGATTCCCTTAGGAATCAAATTCTCATTGAACATGGAAATATCATTCCTTTCCTAGAGGCAAAGAATTTGATTCTCATTCCATTGGAAATCACCCTCAAGAAAAAACCCGATGCATGCCTTCCTCAAATCACAAGCCTTGACCAGCCTCCCTCCTTTGCCCCTTCCCTGTCTGCCGGCATCCTCCTCAACTCTCCTCGCTCGACGGCCTCCTCCTTGATTGTCCACCACGGTCCTCTCTCCTCTATAGCTGTCACACTCCCATACCAAACGTTATGGAATCTAAGCTACTGTAACCATGTCAGCGACAGCCTCGGGCTTGGCGCGAAAGGCCAAATGCGTGAGGATCGGCAAAGTCACGGCAAAAATAACAAAAATAATGATAAAATACAGGAGTCACCACCTAGTCTACTTAAAACGGAAGACGAGGAAAACCGCTTAAAACATTCAAATCATGCAATAAAGCCAATGGAAAAGGTCTTCATAAACCAGAAATGGGCAAGGATCCCTGTTATGCACGAGGAAGGTATTAGGCACCCTCGTGCGCCCGAATATCGGTCTTTTAATGGGTTTCTTGTTTACTTATATGAAATGTCAGCTTTTCAGCCTTTTTTGTACGCCCGAGGGAGATATGCAATGCCATGCTATATGTGAGTGGTGCCTTATGCTAAACATGGGTGTATGGGCTGTAGGGTGTGTCCTAATGCTTAGAAATGTCACCCGTGTAATGGGTCAAGTACCGATGCATGGATATTGCACGGATATGATCAAAAGATCTAACAACATCGAATGACTTTCATCCTAACTTTACTATATGCAAAACATGATTTATCATGCATGAATAGGGCAGAAAACAGAATAGGGTCTTCCTGATATACCCAAGAAGACAACCAGAGAAAACCAAAAGCAAATCCAAACGGGAAACATGCTAAATATCATGCCAAAAGCTGTTGTGCACAATAGAAAATAGGCAGGTGCGCTTGTGTGGTGTGCCAGACTGATGCTCTAGTCTGGTGTGCCACCTATGTGCTCTACTGGGGTGCCAGGAAAGTGTGCCAGAGGAAATCATAGATCCGACAATAAACCAGAATGCCATGCAATGTAAAATTCTTGTAAACTTGCAAACTCATCAGAAAATGCGGCATGAGCATACATCAAAGTCCAAATATGAAAACACAATATGGGTCTTGTGCTCAAGGGCTGTATGCCTCACACAAGACCACACCATCCTTATGCGAAGTAATAACGATAAGATTCAGCCATGCTATCCAGATCTGGATCATGAACTGATACATAAAAACCTTCTAAACAGGAGTTCATGGGGCAATCAGCTCACCAGATTTCAGCAACAGGCTGAATATGCAAGATGCAAAAGAAAACTCAAAAACAGTGTCATCCTAGGCTGAAATCATGCATGCAAAGACATGATATATCAGAGAATACACACCATAAAAATCCAAGTCAAAAACACCCAGGAAAGCATGCAGGTCATGATACAAAGATGATGATTTGCTCTCTGACCAGACTGGTGCACCAGGATGGTGCTCTGGTTAGGTGCGCCACCCTAGTGTGCCACCTTGGTGCTCCAATGTGGTGCACTCCAAAAAGTCTGAATCAGACAGCAGTCTGATTTTAGATTCTGGACCAGATGCCAAAGATAAAAATGTGATTTATCTTAACCAAGTTTATTATTCAGATGGTAAAAAGCTCAAACATGATGGACAGCAAGCAATGAAAGTCTTTTTATCATTTATTTTAAAATCATGTAAGATCATGGGTTAAGGGCTGAAATTATTTCATAATAGATTCTAAGGAGTATGCAATGAATTGAAGAACCAAACAATCATATAAAGATGGTGAATATGTAAAGGGTGTATTTGTAGCTCATTCCATAGCAAGCATTTGCATGAATCAAGATTCATATGTAAAAACAGATATTACATAATGTAGAATCTAACATGGCACAAAAGCATTGTGAATATACATGTAGGAGCAATCATCTCATCATAAAAACAACATAAAAACAGCTTACTAACAGATCATATATCTTGTTCTTGGCATGCTTTTATACAGTGTAATAACTAGAGCTTAAATAAAAGGATAAGTGAAAGAGGAGTAAGGATCTTACCTTGTTTGTGGTGTTTCCTCCTTGAAGGCTCAAGATAATACTTCCTTGTTGCTTTGGATTGGCTGAGGATGCTCTGGAATGCTAGGATATCTTCAGAAACGAGAGAGGGTTGCTGGGAATAAGTGAATAGCTTCACCAAGAGAGCTAAATGGTTGCCAATGAAGGTCATTTTATAGAGTTTCACAAGGGTAACTCCCATGGGATGCAGACAGCCTCACAAATGAAGAGCCTGGCGTAGATTGGCAAGGAATATCAACTGGTGAGGGTTACAAGCATGGAAGATGGAAAGCCAGCAGCCAGCACCCTGAAAAGTGGCTGTGCGCTAGCTTGATGCGCCAGGATGGTGTGCCAGATATGGGCGCCACCTTGGTGCTCTAGCTAGGTGCACCACTTTAGTGCTCTTGCTTGGTGCTCCAGTCAAGTGCTCCACATTGGTGCTCTCCACTAGCTATCTGAATTGCCAATTGGGCCATGGGCTTGCTATGGGCTTGTGGTCGGTTTATGCAATGATCTCAGGCTAGTTAAAAGGTTGAGTAGGATTCAAAAGTGGTTGAGCTTGCTACATCCAAAGCAACATCTGGAGAGTTTACCTTTGAGCCACCTCAAAATCGGGGTGTCTATAGCTACTAAACTAGGATTAAATGCACTAGTAAAGAAAATAAACTGAATTCTACCTAGAACTTTTGTGTGCGGCTAGTAACTCCTAACTCCGAACACCGGGTTGGACTACACTCCAAACTAAGTACTTGAGAACAAAACAAAGCAAAACATACTTGAGTGACTTCTAAGTCACCTAGTACGCATCCACCAAAAACCACAGCGGAAAACCTCTAACAACTAAATTCTAGGTTTTCAAAACTAAAACATGCTCTTTAAATCTCTTTCTGAAAATACTTAAAGAAAAACATGCCTTTTCTGGGAAATCTCTTTTCTAGAAATCTTCATGCTTTTCTCAAACATCTCTGTTTTTATTTTAAAATCTCATGATTTATTTCTTTTTTGAAAACAACTCTGGGCTAGACTCCAGCCTAAGCTCTAAACTCAAATCTGGTTAAAACACTATTCTATGGCTGGATCTAGTCCTAAAACTCTATTCTTATCTTTGCTAAAATCTAGCTAAAACGTAGAAACCAAAACTCAGCTTGATTCTAGCTTAAAACTGTTCTAAATCTCAAATCTGAAAATCTTTTCATTTTCTGGTGTCACCATGATCAGAAGTGACTTAGCCACAAATGGAGGGAAAGGCACCAACCTCAAGCTCCTATGCTACCACGCTGAAAGTCCCCGTACAGACATGCCACCATCCCAGCCAATGAGCCTTACTGATATTTTCTCTTTTATTTTCTTATTTGCACAGAGATGTGTTCTCCCAACGCTCCTCTCTTTCTTGGTGTTTGAGCTCTCGAGTCATCTTATCTGATCCATTCAACACCTTTCTCTGGACACCTAGTCTCTCTAACTGGGGCCACAACTCTAGAAATCTTATTCTGAAAACATGCATTTTTTCTTTTGTAAAACTCTTTTCTCTTACAGAAATCTTTCTATAAAACTATTCTTTTCTTTCTGAGATATCTCTTCTATAAATCTTTATAAAACTCTTTCTAAATCATATGCCAGGACACATCAATTAGGCATAAAAATCCATTCATGTTCATCTTTATCAAAATTCTCTTTTATTTCGCTCTAGGGTCTGGTTCGTAATAAGCCCAAAATGGCAGACCAAAATAAGCCCAAGTTCCCAGATCGGTCGATCAAATTTTGGAACGGTCGTCTGAATTTCCCTGGTTCGGAAGATCGAAATATTTTGGTCATCTGAAATCTCCTAAAATAGTCGACCAAACATATTCGGTCATCTAAAACAGGGCTTAGGGCTGCATACTAACAAAAAAATGACATACTGATTTTATTCTACATATCGAATTTCCCATTTTCTGAAAACTTCCCCAGGCCCTAACCCATTCATTCGCCAGAATTAGGACCTCCAACGGACCCCTTTCTGGTGAACCAGAATTCCTACATAAAACATATATACTAGCATGCAAAGTTTATTTCTATTTGGGACAAGTTTCATTGAAAACCATTGCATATATTTTGAGATATAAAATCAAAAGCTACAAAACCTCATCTTAAGCCACTGTATCAACTTCTTGTAAACATCCACTAAAATTCTAAATAAATCATGGAAAATTCTCAAAATCACATATGATCATGATTTCATGCTGATTAACTCATTCTCATGCCTTTCAACTAGAATCATAACCTTAATCATGCATTTAAAGCTAGAATTGAAAGAGGAAGTAGAGAACGCGAGCACGTACTCTTCCGGTGATCTCCGGCAATCTCTCTTCCTCATGTGATCTTCCTCTAACCAACTGGTGTCTCTTCTGATGATCTCCGGCAATCTCTCTTCCTTAGGTGATCTTCCTCTCACCCACCGGTGTCTCGCTTCCTCAGGCGACACTCACTTCTCCCTTCTCACACTCTCTCTAGCTCTCTTCTCTTTCTCTAGTTTGCCCCAATTCTTCTCTCTTTCTCTCTGGTGTGCCAATCCCAACGCCTTCACTATCTCCTGAGTTATACCGCCGTTCCCCTTGTCATCGTTTGTCTACATCCATAGTCGAAAATATTGGCGAATCGACAAAGGAGGTATGGCAGAAGGCTACAAGGCACTATAGCGAGCACAATGAAGGGCGATGGAGGTTGTGTAGCACTGTGCTTAGTTGACTCAACTCTCAATCCAGCCCCACTCGGTCCCACAAGCGCACACGTGGCATGCACTGATCCAACATACCACACAGTAAGGAAATTACCAGGGATAAAACCAATTAATCAGAGAGAGCCCAACACAAGTTATAATACATAGCAAATTATCCAGATTACAAGAATTAATTACATTTATTCTGGATAATCTGGGCACAGATATTACATCCTCTCCTCCTTAAGATGAATTTCGCCCCCGAAATTCTTTCTCAATAACACAGGTGAGGGTACCATGCCAAAATGTTTGTCTCACATTCCCAGGTTGCCTCTTTTGCTACATGGTGTCGCCATTGTACTAACACTAGGGGAATAATCTTGTTTCTGAGGACTTATTCTTTCTAGTCTAATATCTGTATGGCATCCTCTGCCACTAACAAGTCCTGTTGAAGCTCTTTTGGATACACTAGAATAACCTAGGACGCATCTACTAGGCACTTCCTCAGCATTGACACGTGGAAAACGTTGTACACACAGATAGCTTTGGAGGCAAGTCTAGCTTGTATGCCACCTCACCAACCCTTTTGGTAATCTAATATGGTCTGATGTAACGGGGGCTTAGCTTACCTCTTTTCCTGAACCTTGCGACCCCTTTGTTTGGTGACACTTTCAAGAAAACGAAGTCTCTCATCTCGAATTCCAAGGGCCTTCGCCTCCAGTTTGCATAGCTTTTCTATCTACTCTATGCAGCAAGCAATCTCTTTCTAATCAGTTCCACTTTATCCTCATACTACTGTACAATCTCTAGTCCCACTAGCTATCGCTATCCACCTCACTCCAACAAGTAGGTGTCTTGCATGGTCTTCCATATAGTGCCTCATATAGGGCCATCCCAATGCTAGAGAAATAGCTATTATTGTAGGCAAACTCTATCAGCAGCAAGTGATCTTCCCAACTGTCTCTAAAATCCAAGGCACAAGCCCACAGCATATCTTCTAGGGTCTGGATCATCCTTTCAATCTGACCATCTATCTGAAGATGGAAGGCGGTGTTGAAGTTCAATACTGTCCCAAGCACCTCCTACAGAGTTCCCCAAAATTTGGATGTAAATCTAATGTTTCTGTCAGACACGATCGATACTGGAACCCCATGCAGCCTGACTATCTCTGCCACGTACAGTTCTTGCTAGCTGCGGCAAAGGAAGACTCATCCTCATAGGTAGAAAGTGCGTTGCCTTGGTGAGCCGATTGACGATCACCCACACAGTATCATTCTTTCTTCTAGTCTTGGGTAATCCTATCACGAAGTCCATTGACACGTGCTCCCACTTTCAGACTAGAATGTCTAGAGGTTGCAGAGTTCCTCCAGGTTTCTGGTACTCTATCTTTACCATCTAGCAAGTTATGCACTTTGCCACAAACTCAGTAATTTGTCTTTTCATCTTGGGCCACCAAACATTTTTCTTTAAATATTTGTACATTTTGGCACTCCATGAGTGGATGGTGTACTAGATCGGTGGGTCTCGTCTAGCAGGCTCTTCTTTATTTCTTCTATCTAAGGCACGTATAATCGTAGATCGTACCTCAACCCACCATCTACACCTACTGAGAAATGAGGCACCTCTCTACCCTCGATCTTCTCCCAAGTGTCCCTCACAAAGGAATCAAACTGCTAGGCTACTACAATGGCTTCTATCATTCTTGGGTAAAAAGCCAAGTTTGCCAACAAAGTCCTCACAACTCTCTGAGACTGCCTCCGTGGTCTACACTTGACCAACCCCCTCCGTCAAGAGCCATTCTTTGATCATTAGGTTGGCCATAACATGGGTGCGCTTACTTAGTGCATCTGCGACCACGTTTGTTTTGCTTGGGTGGTACGTAGGATAAACTGAAATCATAGTCTTTAATATACTCCACCCATCTTCTCTGTCTCAGGTTCAAGTCTTTTTGTGTGAAGATATACTTTAAGCTTCTGTGATCTATAAAGACTTCATATTGCTCACCATTCAAATAATGTTCTAGATCTTTAGGACGAACACCACTGCAACCATCTCCAAATCGTAAGTGGGGTAATTCTTCTTGTGGTCCTTTAGCTATCGGGAGGCATAAGCTATTACCTTCCCATGCTGCATCAGAACACACCCCAACCAGGTCCCATAGGCGTCACTATACACTATAAAACCCCCACTACTAGTCAACAATGTCAAAACTAGGGCTGTGACCAGACCCTCCTTCATCTCACTGAAGCTTTCCTTACAATGCTGATTTCAAGCAAAAGGAGCCTCCTTCTGAATCAATCTGGTCAACAGAGCTGCAATCTTCAAAAAGTCTAGGATAAACCTCCAGTAATAACCCACTAACCTGAGAAAACTTCTTATCTCTGTCATTGCTCTCAGTCTGACGCAACTACTTACTACTTCCACTTTGGCTGAATCTAGCTTAATGCCTTCTCTTGAGATAATATGTTCAAGGAAGGCTACTTCTCTTAGCCAGAACTCGTACTTGGAGAACTAGGCGTACAACTAATGCTGCCTCAAGGTCTCCAGTACGATCCTCAAGTGTATATGATGGGCCTCTATATCTAGAGAATATACATCTGGGCCTGATTATCCATTTTTATTGTAAACCATGTAATTATTTGCAATATTGTATAAATGGTTTATTAATGGATACTCTGTTGTTTCTGGGTTGTGTGAGATTGTGGTTGGCTTTCTGGGCATCTGCCTGTGATTTGGGATCCATGTGGAGTCTGATTTGAGGATGCACAGTTGCCTCAGTTTGCGTGTCGTTCTTTCCTCTTTTCTTTTCATCCTTTTTCTCCTTCGTTTTCTCTCACGAGCCAGGCCCTTCCACCCATTCTTCATCTTCTTCTTTCTCTTCTTCCACCCGTGCCACCAGCGACGGAGGCCCGTGCCTCCCCATCTCATCCGACGGGATGGGTGGCCGGTGCCAAGCGAGCGGTGGCGGAAATAAAGAGAGGGAGGCAGGAGTGGGCAGAGGGAGAGCGTGGCGAGAAAGGAAAGGAAGAGAAGAAAGGGAGCAGGGGTGCGCGAGCTGGGAGGAGATGGTGCGAGCTACTCGTGGTGTTCCACTGGCACAGGAGGTTCACTGGAGTTTGTCAAGACTTGTCGAGTGTGGTACGGGTCGCCAGAGGCCTGAGTCAGGTACGCGATCCCTTCCCCTCCTTCCGTTTAGCATTTTGTCAATAATAGGTTAATTGCATGAAAATCAAGATAATGCATGGAAAAATTGTAGAAAATCATGAAATGAATGGGAATGTGATGTATAGCATGAGAATGTAGAGATCATGCGGTTAGGATTGATGTTTGTGGGGAAAATGTCATTTTGGGGTTGAAGGCTACAGTAGCCATTCTTGAGCCCCTTTCCCTTTTGATTTTCATTTGAACTGTGTGGTTGATGGAATCATGAATAGTTTGAGGGGTTTTGAAGTAGACTCAAGGGTCTACACCCAATGATTTTATGGAAATTTATGAGGCATGTTTGGAGGGTCCGATCGGGACTCCCACTTGGGACGATTTTTCGCAGCCTGAACAGGAGTGTGCCCTGTCTACGAGGAATTCGGTATACCGAAAAAAATTCGGTATGCCGAAATCCTAGCAGATTAAGCCAAGACCCAGGGTTCGATCGACCGAAATTTCACGGTCGACCGAAACAAGGGGTTTCGGCCTACCGAAAAATTTTGGTATACCGAAACAGGAAATTTCGATATACCGAATTGAAAGTTCGGTATGCCATTTTTGCCCTGAATTTGAAAGGTTAAAATGTGAATTTTAATGAGTGGTAACTAGTTGTAATGGTATGGTGGGTTTATATGAATGATGTTTGCCTTGTGTAACAACATGGAGGCATGTGGAACCCCAAACAAATGGATTTGGGTGTGGTTTTGGGTCTTGACCCTATAAACGAATGAAAA
>JAMKQA010009462.1:0-11734 GCA_024699735.1 Posidonia australis | reverse complement strand
AGCTCCTCTGGCTGCACTGGTATCACCTGGGACGCATCGGCCAAACACTTCCTCAACATAGACACATGGAAGGTGTTGTGTACACCCGCCAACTCTGGAGGCAGATCTAGTCTGTATGCCACCTCACCAATCCTCTTGGTAATCTAGTACGGTCTGATATATCTTGGGCTCAACATGCCTCTCTTATCGAACCGCATCACACCCTTGGTTGGTGACACCTTCAGGAAATGAAGTCTCCTACCTCGAATTCCACAGGTCTCTGCCTCCTATCAACATAGCTCTTCTACCTGCTCTAGGCAGACAACAACCTCTTCCTGATCAGATCCACCTTGCCCTCGTACTGTTGTACGATCTCGGGCCCAACTAACTGTCTCTCACCCACCTCACTCCAACAAGTGGGTGTCCTCTAGGTCTGCCATACAATGCCTCGTATGGTGCCATACCAATACTAGTGTGGTAACTGTTATTATATGCAAACTCAATCAAAGGTAAATGATCCTCCCAGCTACCACCAAAATCCAAGGCGCAGGCCCTCAGCATGTCCTTTAGTGTCTGGATGGTCCTCTCTGTTTGGCCATCCGTCTAGGGGTGATAGGTCGTACTAAAATTCAGCACTGTGCCAAAAGCCTCCTGCAGAGCTCCCTAAAATCTCAATGTAAACCTCGTGTCTATGTCAGACACAATAGATACTTGGACACCATGCAATCTCACACTCTCAGCCACATACAACTCTACCAGTTTTGCCAAAGGAAGATTCACCCTTATTAGCAAGAAATGTGTCGATTTTGTAAGGCGATCCACTATCACCCACACAGTATCATTCTTTCTTCGAGTTCGTGGCAAACCCGTCACAAAGTCCATCGACACATTTTCCCATTTCCACACTGGAATGTCCAGAGGCTGCAAAGTCCCTTCGGGCTTCTGGTGCTCTATTTTCACCATCTGGCAGGTTCACACTTCGCCACATACTCAGCAATCTCTCTCTTCATCCCAGGCCACCAGAAGGTCCTCTTCAGGTCTTTATACATCTTGGTGCTTCCTGGATGAATAAAGTATCTGGAGCGGTGGGCTTCATCCAACAAACTGTTCTTCATTTCCTCTATCTGAGGCACATACAATCTCAAGTCGTACCTCAACCCATCATCTACCCCAACTGAAAAATGAGAGGCATTACCAGCTTCCTCCAGATATCTGACACAAAAGAATCATATTGTTGAGCTATGACAATCGCCTCGATCATCCTCGGGCGAACAGACAAATTAGCCAACACTATTCTGGTAGGTCCCTGAGACTGTCTCCATGGCCTACACTCCACTAGTCCCTCTAACAACTTCCATTCATGGATCATCAGACTAGCCATGACATGAGTGTGTCTGCTCAGAGCATCTGCAACCACATTTGCCTTCCATGGGTGGTAGGACAAACTGAAATCATAATCCTTAATATATTCCACCTAGCGCCTCTGTCTCAAGTTCAAATCCTTCTGAGTAAAGATGTACTTCAGACTCTTGTGATTTGTGTACACCTCAAAGTGTTTGTCATATAAATAATGCCTCCAAAGTTTCAAGGCGAACACCACAGCTGCCATCTCTAAATCATGGGTGGGATAATTCTTCTCATGATCCTTCAACTGGCACGAGGCATACGCCACCACCCTACCATGCTGCATTAGTACACATCCCAAACTTGTCCCACAGGCATCACTGTAGGCTGTAAAACCACCACTCCTAGAGGGCAAAGTCAAAACTAGGGTCGATACCAAACGAGCCTTCAACTCATTGAAGCTCTCCTCGCACTGCCAATCCTAGGCGAAGTGCACTTCTTTCCTAGTCAGTCTGGTTAACGGTGCAGCAATCTTGGAGAAATCCTAAATGAATCTCTTATAATATCCTACCAGGCCGAGAAAACTTCTAATCTCAATCACTGTCTTCGGTCTGGCCCAACTTCTCACAGCTTCCACTTTGGCTGGATCTACCATGATGCCTTCTCCTGAAATAATATGACCAAGGAAAGACACCTCTTCCAGCCAAAACTCGCACTTGGAGAACTTGGCATAAAGTTGATGCTGCCTCAGCGTCTCCACTACGATCCTCAAATGCCTCCGATGGGTCTGAACATTCGGAGAATACACCAAAACAACATCTACAAGATAACCACAAACTGGCCCAAATAGGGCCTGAACACCCTATTCATCAGGTCCATAAAAGCAGCCGAAGCATTCGTCAACCCGAATGGCATAACCAAAAACTCTTAGTGTCCATAACGGGTGCGAAAGGCTATCTTCTACACATCTGGCTCACTAATCCTCAACTGATGGTATCTAGATCTCAAATCTATCTTGGAAAACACCGATGCTCCCTGCAACTGGTCGAACAAATCGTCGATCCTGGGCAGTGGATACTTATTCTTGACAGTGATCTGGTTCAACATCTGGTAATCTATATAGAGCCGAAGTGAACCATCCTTCTTCTTAACAAACAGAACCGGTGCTCCCCAAGGTGAAACACTAGGACGAATAAATCACTTATCCATTAGTTCTTGCAGCTGATTCTGGAGCTCCTTTAACTTAGCAGGTGCCATTTTGTACGGAGCCTTGGAAATAGGACCTGATCTCAGTACCAAATCAATCACAAACTCCACTTCCCTGTGCGGTGGCATTCCAGGCAATTCCTTTGGAAAGACATCAGGATATTCTCTCACCACCGACAAGTCCTGAATCCTGACCACAGGCGAAGTAGAAACTATCACACAGGCCAAATAGCCCACATTGCCTCTCGCCAGATGATGATAGGCCTTGAGAGCAGAAATCACTTTCCTGGGCTCACCCGGTCTAGTGCCCTATACCATATACCAGCCTTGGCCTGGACACTCTACCAGAACTCTCCTCTTGGCACAATCTATCATGGATGAATGCTGTGCCAGCCAATCCATTCCCAGGATAACATCATAATCCTGCATATCCATCAGGATCAAGCTGGCCTGAAAATTCCTGTCCCCCAGCTGAATATCAACTAGTCTCAAGTATCTCCACGCTAGGCTGTGTTCTCCCAATGGAGTGACTACGTCTAGGTGGAATGCCAACCTGGCTGGCCTAGTCCCGATTTCAGAAGCAAATAACTCGGAGACAAAAGAAAATGAACTCCTAGAGTCGAACAAGACTCGGGCCATCCGATCAGCCACAAGGAAAGAACCTATAATCAACACACCATAACCATAATCATAATAAGAAATAGTGTTAATTACACATAGGATCTATTATTACAGGACAGGACTTATCAAATATAGTCGTGCTAGTTCTCACCTTCTACCATATCTCCAGATGGACCAGCATCTGGGGCAGCAATGGAGAACACTCTCCCCTTGGTAGGCTGACGTGGCGCATCCCCTGCTGGCTTTGGCTGACTGGACAGTCCTTCTGGTAATGCCCGGACTTCCCACAGTTGTAGCAGACTACTCTGTCTAAATTCCTCTGCCTATGCCAACATTACACCGCTACATGCCCCTTCTTACCACAAACATGCATGGTACCATCTGTGGGCCACTGCTGGACCCGGCATGGCTAAAACCCATACTCTCTTCTCTACCAGATGTAGGCCGTTGCTTCCACTTCTTCCCAGAGCTACCAGAACTCCCAGAACTTGGCGCTCCCATCACTGACGGTCGAGAAATGGAGGGTCAAGAAACAGAAGGTCGAGAGACAGACTTTCTCCCCTTTTCCTTCTTAGGATACTTCTCCTGGAACAACCTATGATCATCCTCATAGCAGCTTGCAAGCTCAACAGCATCCGCTAATGTCTGGCATCTGAAGCCAATAACTCTGGATCTCAGTACAGGGTTCAGTCCCTCCACAAACCTCTTGGCTCTGTTCTTCTTAGAAATTACAACCTGAGAAAACTGCTCTAGCCGAAGGAAGGACGACTCATACTCAGCCACAGACAGGCTACCCTGCTTCAGGTTCCTGAATATTCTGTCCAACTTATCCCTCTCATGCTCAAGGAAGAACCTCTCATAGAATACCTCTCGGAACTCTTCCCAAAAGATCATCAACAAGTTTGCATTCGGAAATTTGGTGCAGCGCACTGTCCTCCACCATTGATCCGCAGCACCCATGAGCTAGAATGCCGCTATCCAGAGCCACTTCTCTGCTAGACACTCGATCCCTTCTAGGATCTTCTCCACCTCCAGGAACCAAGCTTCACACTCCTCTGGTTTGCCATGCCCATCAAAAGTCAGCACGCCAAGCTGGCAGAAGTGCTTTATCCACGGGTCTCCCTTCGCCTCATCCTTGCTACTGCTACCAAAGCACTAGGCGAAACCCCGCATCATCTTGTCAAATTCTCGTCTCATCCCCCTCCATGCACTACCCTCTCCCATCTTGGAGTCAGGTACAGGGGTCTTGCCACGACTGCAGCCTTGACGAGACATCTTCTTGCCAACACCACAAAACACAACAATCCAAAAATTCAAGTGCACGACTCTCTATTGTGCTGTCCTAGGGAGCCACTAGACCAGACATCACCAAGCCGGTGCACTAGGTGTAATTTTAGCTCTGATACCACTCTGTAACGCCCTGATCCTGAGTACGCTACCAAATCACAGTATCACAAGAGAAATTACACTAATTACTGAAGTATTAAATAACTGTAACTAAGGCTCACCTTCAGTATTTCAATGTGTGGCTAGAAGCTCCAACTCTTACACCGGAACTCGACTGCACGTGGCCTGCACCTGAAAACCAAACAAGCACGCATGAGTGACATCTAAGTCACCCAGTATGCGCCCAAAACACACAAACACAAAATCTCTGGAAAACTATAAAACTCATTTCTTTAATTTTCAAAGCTTGGTTTTCTTCTAAAAATCCTCTTTTCTTTTTATTTGAAAACACTTGGGAATTCAATCCAAATTCATGCTCTTTTCAAAAGCCATGTTTCTTTTCTTTTCTCAAAACATTTGGAAACTCATTCCAAAACCACATTCTCTTTCAAAAACACACCCTTGCATTTTCTTTTAAAACCTTTGGAATTCATTTTCCAAAACATATCCTTTTCAATACTTGGGATTTCTTCCCAAAACCACACTTTCAAATTCACATTTCTGACCAGATCCAGCCTAAAACACAATGCCTCTCGGGCTCAAAACCTAATCATAAATACTGGCTAGTAACTGGTTAAAACATCATCATTATTCCATTTCAGGATTTTAGGACTATTTCATAAGTCCAATCCTAACCAAATCACCTTTCTTTTTCTTTACTCATTTCCACTTTTCTTTACTGTTGTTACTTTGATCAAGGGTAACCTGGCGCACAAGTAGTAGGCGAGGACATCCTTTCCCCTACCCTCCTGCGCTGCCGTGGTGAAATTCCCCGTGCGGGATGTCACCACCCCGACCAACCGGCCTCAATTTCTTTCATACATGCACGGAGATACGTCTTTATCTGATGCCCATCGGTGACCCGAACAACTAGGTACAATGACCCAGGCTCAGGCTACACCGTCGGTGTCCCGAACAACTAGGCTCAGCCTACACCATCACGAGCTCGGTGACCTGAACAACTAGGTTCAATGACCCAGGCTTAGCCTACACCGTCTCAAGCTCGGGTACCATAGTCGTGTCTGGCAACTGGTTTCATTGGAGCCTCATACTCTTACCACGTTGTCGACACCAACCCTCGTAGTTCCTTAACGCATTTTTAGTGTTTCATTTCAAAACTCTTTAAACTTTTCTTTTCAAAACCATTTTCCATTTCATTCTTTCCATTGCAGGAATCTGTCTCTTGCAACACTTGACCCTCCACTAGGGTCCCAACCCAAGTCATGAAAACCATGCTTAAAATTATAAATTGGGTCTCACGCCCAAAAACCACGCATAATCGGCCATTTTGTTCATTTATAGGATCTAAAACCCAAAACAACACAAAATCATTATTTTCATTCATTTATGGGACTAAAACCCAAAACCATGCCCAAATTTATTTATTTGGGTTCCACATTCCTCCATGTCATTTGAATGGGGAAAACATCATTACATATGCTCAACATACCTTTTAAAACCATTTAGCATTCATTTGCATTCATATCTGCCCATATCAGGGCTAGGGAAAAAACGGCAGACTGAATTTCAGGTTCGATATACCGAAATCCCCTGATTCGGTATACCGAAACCCCCTGTTTCGGTCGATCGAGAGTTTTTGGTCTACCGAAACCAGCAATACTGGCTTAATCTACCAGGATTTCGGCATACCAAATAAATTCAGCATAACGAATTCCTCGCAGACAGGGCACACCCCTGTTCCAAGCGGCGAAAAATCGCCCAATGTGGGAGTCCCGATCGGACCCTCCAAACACACATCATAAATCATCAATAAATCATGGGGTGTAGACCCTTGAGTCTACTTCAAAACCCCTCAAACCATTCCTTAATCCATCTACTATGTGATTCATACAAAAATCACAAAGGGAAAGAGCTCAGTGAAACCTACTATAGCTTACACCCCTAAACACATACAATTCTACATATCTTCATCCTAACCGCATGATAACTATGTTTTCATGCAATACAACTCATTCTCATCATTTTCTTATTTTTCTACAATTTTACATGCATTTTATGCCATTTACTCATTACCCAAACAACGGCGAAACGAGGAAGGAACTGGGGTCGCGTACCTCTAATGGCTCCCCAGCGATCCTTCCCGCACTCTGATGAGCCTCCTCGCACCCTGGCGAAGCCTCCTTCACCGGCGAATCACCTGAGCAGCTTCCACATCTTCCTCGGTTGTGCGCCGCTCCTCCTTCTCTTCTCCTCTCTCAGTCACCTCCTCCTCTCCTTGCTTGCCTCTGCCTCTCTTTATCCCCTCCTCCCTCCGCGTCATGCTGGTCGTCCATCGCGTCGGAAATGACGGCGAGGCACGGGCCGCTGGCTGGTGGTGGCACGGGTGTGGAAGAAGAAGACGAAATGGTGCGGGCTCATGAGAGGGAAGGAAAAAGAAAGGAGAGAAAGAAGGAAAGAAACGGAAGAAAAGACAGACACGCAAACCGAGGCGACTGTGCATCCTCAAATTGGACTTCTCATTGGTCCCAAATTACAAGCAGGAGCACAGCAAGCCAACCACAAGCTCACACATCCAAGAAATAACAGATTATCCATTAATAAATCATTTATACAATATTACAATTAATTACATGGTTTACAATTAAAAATGGATAATCAGGCCTAGATGTCACAGTACTCCCACAAAACTATAACATCAGAGGCAAGGGATTGAGAACTATTCATAGATTTCAAACACCTAGGAAATGTTTTTGACATGGTCATATGTTTCCTTTAAGGTGTCCCAGATCTTCCCAGTAGGGTGAGAAACATGACATCCGAAGCAATAGTCTCCTCCATGCTATTTACAAGCCATGAAATGACACCACCATCGACAACAAACTAGCCTTCATAGTTAGAATCCTTTGGGGAGGGAGGATCCTTTGTGATGTGTTTCAACTTCCTATGAGCCTCGAGGAATACTGTTAATACTCTAGCCCAAAGAAGATAGTTTATCATTGAGTTTCATTATTGTACCACTTAGGTTTTGCACCCAAGAATCATGGGATGGGCTAGATGGGTTGTGCGCAGAACTAGATGCCTTGACATTGCAAATACCACAACACAAGTAGAAATGTGCAACAACCAACCCACCTACCAAGGGAGGAGGCACACATAGAAACATATGCACGCAAAATTATTGCAACCAGAGCACACCAAGGATACCAGTCTAATTAGCATGTAATCAGGCCACAATTGACATAAAACAAGCACGTACGGGATAAAACACAAGCCCCATGATAGGTGGATAGGTATACACAGCCTATAGGAGCATCCCTTGCTAGTAGTAGAGGTTGTAGGAACCTTCAAAAGGAAAGAAGAGGCTAATGGAGAGAAAAGGAAAGGCTTGCAAAGGAGTGAGGAGCAGCCGCAAGTGGAGGATGGCCCAATGGCAGCTGGGAGGTACAACGGTAATGGTGGTGTTAGCACACAAGGGCGTCAGCATAGAAAAAAAGGAAAAAAAAAGGAGCATGGAGGGTGGAGGAATTAGGGTTAGGCTCTAATACCATGTTAGAGGATAATAAAATTCAATATAGTCAATAAAGAGATATAAGCATATATATATAGGTATTAGTAGAAGTAAGGCTATATGGATATCCAATAACCCGTATAACTACTAATGACCTATTATCTCACTTAATAGTATTGATTTTATGATTTTAAATGATATTGTACAAGATTTATTGTTACGTTTGATGAATTAGAAAATTCTTTTTGCCATAACAAGATCATGTAAAATGTGCAATTTAATTCAGATATTCAATAGTACACAATTTATTTTCTACTACCCCAAAGAAACATAAAACAGATTTGTTTTCAGTTAACAAAGATAGATTTTTTTCCCAAAATTTAATGATATGCTTATTCATTTTAAATACTTTTGAATATTGATCTTCCCCTTTTCCCCAACTTACAGAGCTATGATTGCTGGTTCTTGGTGGTTGGCATTGGATGATGGCTACTACATCAGTTGTAGTGATCTACGGACAGAGAAAACAGTCAAAGATCTCAGACCAGGAGTGGGTTGATCAAAGATGCTCTAATGCTTAAGTCAACAAGGGCAGGATCAAGTTTTGAAAGAGGAGAAGAATTGGTGTCGAAAGGAACCCCTTGCTGCTGAGCAGTGGTGTTTATACTTGAGGGTGGTTTCTATAGTCGACTAGG
This sequence comes from Posidonia australis, assembly GCA_024699735.1. Taxonomy (NCBI): domain Eukaryota; kingdom Viridiplantae; phylum Streptophyta; class Magnoliopsida; order Alismatales; family Posidoniaceae; genus Posidonia; species Posidonia australis. The sequence continues at coordinate 2,974 of JAMKQA010009462.1, read as the reverse complement.
AAGGCATATCCAGTGGTAGTCTTTGCCTAGGTCTGTGTCTGGCAACTTTGTCAAAAAAGCATGTTGCAGTGAGGTACCTTGTCAAGTGTTAGGCGACACATGCAGGTGTCAAATGGCTTTAGCTATCAGAGGGGTGTGGTGCTTGGAGACTTTATGTGTACAGGGAATTAGGCTAATTATGGCATGCCTACTCATTCTCGTGAAGTCTTCCTTGAGGTGCATGTCTGAGGCAATGTGCTTGGAGCTAGGCATTCAACCAACACAAGTGTTGGGTGGTCAACCAGTGCAAGGGTGCACATCTGCTGACTAGACTCTTGAGTGTCTATAGGATGCTGTTTGCTTGAGGTTCCCATGCCGCTCGACCTCGGTCCTTATGCTATGGCATGAGTTGGGCACCCAGGTGTCTATAGGCAACTAGCTTGGGGTCATCTGCCTAGGTGTTTCTAGGTTGTTAGTCCAAGACGACTTAGCTGCAAACTAGGCCAGGCAAAATATCCCGCGTTAGGATTCCCCAACTTCAATAGTTGATTGCAAAACAACTACCAAAGTAAACAGTTGATTGGTATAGTAGGCATTCTATGTCGTGCTTCAAACATTTGTCATTGCTCCTTGCGAGGCTAGAAGCTTAATTTGCATATTAAGTTTCGGGGTTGCTTGCTCAGTGAGGTTCTTTTAAGTCACAACTCTTCATTAGCTAAGGACTTAATGTAGGGAGTTTCTTTCGGATTGAGGCTCTCTATTACCCGAGGATATGTGCTTGGACCTTGTCGAGTCGTGATACAATTGGGCAAAGTGTGAGCAGATCTCGTCACATAACTAGGCCAAGCAGAGTGTGAGCGGATGTGGTTGTGTCACGAATCGGATGACCGTGTGCTAGGATCTTATCTTGCACGATGTTAGTGGATCTTGTCACGTCATGACTTAGGTGATCAGGTGTTGGGATATTGTCTAGCATGACATGAATGGATCTTCTCACATCACGACTTAAAACGACTGTGCGTTGGGATCCTGTCTAACATAGTGTAAGTGGATCTTGTTGCATCATGACTTAGATGATCGTGCATTCGGATCTTGTGCAATGTAGCATGAGTGGATCTTGTCACGTCACGATGTAGTTGACCATGCGCTAGGATCTTGTCTAGGACGATGTGAGTGAATCTTGTTGTGTCACAACTTAGACAACCACACATTGGGATCTTGTCCTACACGGTGTGAGCAGATCTTATCGTGTTATGATTTGGGTGATTGCACACTGGGATCATGAGTAAATCTTATCACGCTACAACTTAGACGACCGTACATTAAGATCATGTTCAAAACAACATGAGTGAATCTTGTCACATCACAACTTAGACAACCACACTCTAGGATCTTGTCCAACACGACATGAGTGGATCTTGTCACGTCACTACTTAGACAACTGTGCACTAGGGTGTTGTATACTGAGATCAAGTTGCACAAGTGTTTTACGTGGATTTTTCTATTCATATAAAATATATATGTTAAGGAACTTTCAAGAATTTACAAGTGGATTCTGCATATTACAATTTCTTAACTAGAAGAATGTCTTATTCACATCTTGTTAATCCTATATAAAGAAACAAATAAATAGAATATACATTGCTTAGATATTATTTCATTTATTGTTTGATTTGGTTAGGTAGGTAGTGCAAAATTACATTGCACTATATACACTTGGAATTCATGTTTGTAACGTGATTTCATTACACGTATTTGAGATTTACTTTATGCATGTAGAGTAATAGAAATGACTTCATGGACGGAAAATGCATTCGTATTTCCTTACATAATAACATAATGGGCCAGCAGGCATTACATAAGCCTCTATAATTTCTATGATTATATCGAACTAACATTGTGGTCTGAATTTTAGTGTTTGCATATTAATCTCAAATTTTAGTGAACTAGAAATGGATATCGGTCAATATAAAGGTCATGTGGATCATTGGACCTTGGTTGATTTACAAACGGGCGTTAGATTTGGACGCATACAATATGTTTCTTGGGTTTGATCACTGATCTTAATTGCGGAGATCACTGATTTGATGGACTTTTTGGGTCTTGTTTACGTGTTAAGCTTTTTGTGAATGTGCAAGTATAAACTGGTGGTGATTTATATTACTGCGGAGTCAATCTTTCTGCATGTATGTATTTTTCATGAACAGCCAATAAACAATGCAAGCATGCAGATGATTTGTCTTTGATCTTGAAGGTCCATGTCTTCTTCTGATTGTCACAAGCTGCATGGGCAAGAAAATCCAGTCTAAAGCTACAGTCCAAATATGGCATCGTATATATCCGACAGATTCATATTGCGAGAATGGCCGAGGTTGCTTAAAATGAGTTGGACTAGCACACCCTTAGATTTGGGCAATTGGAGAACACGCATCCGAAGGCGAGTTAGTCCAATGCGCCCATGCGACTTAAGGGTTGAATCTTATGTGCGTGTCATAAGAATATTAATCTATTGTTTTTTTTTTTTGGCCAAGGTAAGTATTAGTATTATATAATAGTCCTCGACGAAAGCCGGGATCAAAAAGAAGTGACAAAATTTAGGCAATGTCCATGCCAATATTACAGACACCAAGAATGGCAAAGAAAAACCAGAAAAGAGAAAAAGCAAAGGGCGAAGCTACTGCTGCGGAATATCATCAGACGGGGCAGTAGCCACAGGCGGATTATTGGAGTCCACGGGGGGAGGAGCATCGGCAGAATATTAATCTATTGTTGAATTCTAGAAATTAAGTTTAGTGCAGCAAACCAATAACAATTCTAACGACTAATGTAATCCACAATTCTAATATAATAGTCTAGCTGTAACACCTGTAAAATTCACTTTGTAATTATTTACATTTTATGAATTTTATTTTCCTGAACAGGTGTTACTGTTCTGAGGCCCATTGTGTGGTTTGGTGCTTTTGGGCTTGGGCCTCGTGGGTTGGCTTCTTTTTGC
>JAMKQA010009456.1:0-10824 GCA_024699735.1 Posidonia australis | reverse complement strand
AGGATATTGCACGGATATGATCAAAAGATCTAACAACATCGAGTGATTTTCATCCTTGCTTTACTATATGCAAAATATGGTAAACCATGCATGGAAAGTGCTAAAAATAGAATAGGGTCTTCCTGGTACATCAAGGAAGAAAACCAGAGAAAACCAGAAGCAAATCAGAATGGGAAAACATGCTAAAAATCATGCGAAAAGCTGCTGTGTGCTACTGAAAAACAAGTTGATGTGCCTGTTTGGTGCGCTAGACTGGTGCTCCAGTCTGGTGCGCCACCTAGGTGCTCTAGTGGGGCCAGGAAGATGTGTTGAGGAAAACACCAGAAATCCATGCAGTGCAATGTAATAAGGTATTCCAGAAAGTTATGCAATGTAAAGTCTTTGTAAACCCGAGAAATGCAATTTGAATATCTAGAAAATGCAAGCATGAGAAGATTTATGGACCGTGTATTCAAGGGCTGCAAGCCTCACACAAGATCGCATTCTATTCATGCTAAATGAAAGCAACCAAGTTCGACCATGTCACATGGATCATGGGTTGATGCATAAGAATCTCCATATAGGAGTAAGGGGCAATCAGCCTACCAGTTTTCAGCCATGGGCTGAGCATGCAAAGTGTGAAAAAAGTCTTAAAATAGTATCATCTTAAGCTAAAAACATGCATGCAAAGACATATAACATCAGAGAATCCACACCAGGAAAATCAGAGTCAAAATCATCCGAGAAACCATGCAGCTTGAGTTGTAAACTTGGTGATTTGCTCTTTGACCAGTCTAGTGCACCAGAGTGGTGCGCCAGAGTGGTGCTCTGGTAAGGTGCGCCACTCTGGTGCGCCAGGTTGGTGCTCCAGAATGGTGCTCCCCAGGAAACCTGAATCAGACTGCAGTCTGATTTAGAATCTGGTCGAGATTTCAGAGATCAACGATTTTCTTTAATCAGATTAGGTATACAGGTGATAAAAACAGAAAACATGATAAGATTCAAACAAATGGAAATCTTTTATTATTTGGTTCCAAATCATGCAAATCATGGGCTGAAATACTTGCATGGGATTCTAAAAGATAGGAAATGAATGGATGAACCTAACAGCCATAAGAAAATGATAAATATACAGAGATTATATTCGATGCTTATTTCCTAGCATGCATGCTCATGAATCATGGTTCCTTGTGTAAAGAAACAGAGAAGAAAAACAACTCACAGGAATTACATGATGCAGATTTTTATCATAAAGATTTTACATGTAGAGTATCTTGTATATGAAACGAGCATCTTATCATAAAACTCTAATGTAAACAGCAACAAATCAGATTATATGTGAAGTTCAAGGCATGTTATATTCGATGCAAGAACTAAGATTAAAGGTAAAGAAAGGGGTGGGGCTTACCTTGTCCAAGGTGTTCCTTCTTAGAATACCCAAGATAATATGATCCTTCTTGCTTTGGAAAGGCTGGAGGTGCTTTAGAATGCAAGGGAGTATTCAAGAACACGAGAATTGGTTGCTGGAATCAGTAGATGGCTTGCTTAAGATCTTGAAATCAATAGCTAGCTTGCTTAAGATCTCCCAAATGGCTGCCTATGGGGGGTCTTTATATAGGATTTTGCAAAGGTAACTCCCATGGAATGCAGGCAGTCTCGTAAACGAAGAGCCTGCCGCAGATTCCATGGCATATTCGCTGGTGAAGGTTACAGACATGGGAGGTGGAAAGCCAGCAGCCAGCAGCCTGAGAAGTGATTGTGCGCCAGCTTGGTGCGCCAGGAGGGTGCGCCTGACTGGTGCTTCAGCTAGGTGTGCCACTGTAGTGCTCCTGCTCGGTGCTCCAATAAGGTGCTCCACATTGGTGCTCTAACTTGGTGCTCTCCCCTACCTGTCTGAATTTCTAATTGGGTTGCGGGCCTACTATAGGTTTGTGGTTGGTTTAGCTCATGGGATTGGGTTCGGCATATCCAAAGCAACAACTGGAAAGTTTATCAATGAGCCACCTCAAAATCGGGGTGTCTACAGATGCCCCTCCCTGAGTGAGGTCAAGGGACGGAAGGAACCAAGACCGATGCTCAGGGTTGACAAGATACCCCCATTTTGAGGTTACAGAAGGATGGTGTTTGCTATAGGTAGTAGTCACTTATCCGGCGGATGCACCGAAAGTCATGACTTGTTGTCAAATGCAAATGCAAATGCGAAATGCGTGCAACTGCTGATCTAAATGCTGGAGATGTGATGCCAATGCGGAAAAACACATGCAAGAGCCGATCTTGAAAGCCGATGCAAAGCTGATGCTAGTGCTCAAATAATGGCAAAGATAAAAGAAATCTCGTACATATGGAACCATTGGTAGAAAAATTATAAGTTGTCGGACTCATCAACCGGATTATTGAGGGTATTACCCAGAAGAGGCGGGATATGATAAGTCAATCAAGTCTTGTCAACCCGATCGCCAGACAATATGACGGTTGTCAACCAAATAGTTGGGGATACCAGCTCAAAGAAAAGGGGCATGACAAATAGATTATTTGTCAAGCAGAACAGAATGCCCTGTTCACACGGACCGAGGCCAAACAAAGGAATTTCGCGCCGCGAAAACCCAAAAGAGAAAAGGATATGACCTTGACCGTTCGGTGAAAAGGTCAAACAGCTGGATTTCGCGCCCTCGAAAATCCAAGAAAAAGGATAAAGACCTCGACCGCCCGGTCGAAAGTCGACTTTGACCTCCAGGTCAAAAGTCAAAGAAAAGGATTTCGCGCCCGCGATAATCCAAAATAGGAGAGGAAATGACCTTGACCGCCCGGTCAAACGTTGACTCTGACCGCTCGGTCAAAAGCCAAGGAGAACGATTTCGCGCCCGCGAAAATCCAGAAGAAACTGACCATTACCGCCCAGTCAAAGGTTGACTCTGACCGCCCGATCAGAAGCCACAGAAAAAGGATTTCGCGCCTGCGAAAAATCCAAGAGAGGCAAATGACGTTGACCGCCTGGTCAAAGTCAACAGTTGGATTTCGCGCCCGCAAAAATCCAAGAGAGGCAAATGACGTTGACCGCCTAGTCAAAATCAACAGGCTGGATTTCGGGCCCTCGAAAATCCAAGAAAAGAGGCAAATGACGTTGACCGCCAGGTCAAAGTCAACAGGCTGGATTCCGCGCCCGCGAAAATCCAAGAAAGGCAAATGACGTTAACCGCCCAGTCAAAGTCAACAGGCTGGATTTCGCGCTGCGAAAATCCAAGGGAGGTAAATGATGTTGACCTCTCGGTCAAAGTCAACAGGCTGAATTTCGCAGCCGCGAAAATCCAAGAGAGGCAAATGACGTTGACCGCCCGGTCAAAGTCAACAGGCTGGATTTCGCACCTGCGAAAATCCAAAGAGGCAAATGACGTTGACCTCTCGATCAAAGTCAACAGGTTGGATTTTGCACCCGCGAAAATCCAAGAAAAGAGGTAAAAGGTTCTCGTCCGCTTGGAAGGAGAACTTGAAAAAACAAAACGATGATCCCTAGATCGTCCCCTAGGAAGGAAATTGGCTGCAATGGTGCTATGAAGGGTGAAACTGTAAGTATGCTTGCTGCTGGCTCTAAGGTATGGAAACCAGAGTTCTTGCTGAGGTGCAAGTGCACTATCTTCTGAAAGCACTCTACTGAAGTTTTCGATCCAAACTGGCTTTGTTGCAGAGTTCTACAAAGGAGTAGGGACCTATCTGCAATTTACCCAAAACTTGTGGGCTTCATTGCAAATTGCCCAATACGACAAACTGTTGATTGCTGCATTGTTACTATGCCATGATATCTGATATTTTGCTGAGTATTTGCAAACATCTGCTTCAAAACATGACTTCCCACGTCCTTCATGGACTATGCTGTAATTTTGCAAAAAGTGGGAGAATTTTTTGCAAAATACCCCATCTAGTGATTTTTCGCTGACCATGAGCTCACTTCTTCTCGAAACTTTATATTTTCCTCTGATGGCAAGTTATAGAGTGTTGGGGATTCAAATGTAATTTTCACATTTTACATTATGAACTTCAACCATTAATTATTTGCAAATGGGAGGCCCACTTAATAACTGTCATACCTGCCAGACATCCTTCATTTCTCCCTACTCGCTGGAACTACAAATGTATTTGTGCTGCTTGGCTTTTTCATGTTTTGTTGATTATTCCTAGGTTGATTTGACTTCATATCTCCAAAGCAACTCCCCCATATATTTTTTGATGATTTTCTCTTTTTGATCTCCTTAATGTGCGTGCCCCTCCGTCTTCCTCCTTGTTTCTTCTCTTCATCTCCCCACACGAAACCCATCTCCTCCCCATTCTCTCTTCATCTACTCTCCCATTCTCTCCACCCCTCTCATCTCTTCACAGCAGCAGCGCGTTGGTGGTGCGCCGACGGGGTGCTCTCGGCCGGTGCGGGAGTCCGATGCGTCGACGAGGCGCGGCGGCTAGGTGCTTCGTCAACGACGGCATGGATCGAACCCTCCGGGATTGGTTGGAGAGGGGGTCACCGGTGGAGGTAGTTTCTGATCTCCTCTTGATCTTGCTCTTTGTGGTTGTCATTGCTTGCATCTTGTGGTGGCTGGACGGATGGGTTTAGTGGGTGGAGGAAATGGCTATGCGGGCGAAGGGTTGCGGCGGGTAGGTCGTGTGGTGGTGCAGGGTGGCGTGGTGGTGTTGGGAGGCTGACTGTGGCTGGGTCGCGTGGTGGGTTCCGGTGGTGTGGTGATGATGGGCATTGAGTTGTGCTGATTGGTTGGGTGACGAGACGAGAGATGGAAGTGGGAGTGAGTTGTAGCTATTTGGAAGAAGAGGGCTGCTGTGCTTGGTTGTTGTGAGAGGAAAGGGATGGAGAAGGAAGGATGCTGGATGGCTGTGAAAGGAAGGGGTTGGTTGATGCTGGATTCTTGCTATTGGACAACAAAAAGGAGGGATGAAGGAGGAGGACGTGAGTAAGTGCTGTTGTTGGGTTGATGAAGGCCACTAGTTGGTGTGAAGGTGTTGAGAGGAAGACGAAGTGGAGCAAGCCGCGTGAGTTAGTGGAGTGGAACAGGAGGGCTACTAAGTGATGATGGGTTGGCTGTAAGTGGTGGTGGCCATGTGAGAGAGCGAGGGAGAGGCTTAGAGGGATGGCTACTATGCCTAGTTGCCCTCTGGGAGGTTCCAGCTACATCAAGAGATGGGGAGAGATGGGGAGATGGAGATGGAGAGCTAGTTTGCTACTGTGTGCTATATATACATTGATTGAATGCCATGTTGCTCTTCCATGCTGTTTGAAATATGATTCATTTTCTGAAGTTATTCACAAGTTGCTTTGAATCAAATTGGCCACTTTAAATCATTTATTTGCTAAACCAGGCTTAAGGAAGATGATTGCTTATTCAGAATGTTCCATTTCCGTATAGTTTAACAAGAACGTAATTTCCACATTATTTGCACATTTCCATGAAATGCTGAGCTGTAACTGTATGCCTGTGTTATCTATATTTCTGCCACCATATGCCATAGTGCTTTGTTTAGATGCCATGTCTTTCTATTTCGCCTTCGACTGTAATGCAATACCTGACTTCGTCTTGGACTCCAGTATGTCATTGTCTTGCTTCCTGTTTTAATGTAGTATTTGCACTTTTTGTAGGATGATCTAGTTCCCGAGGAGGGAACGCCAAAGCTCTCACGGGATACGTTGTCTAGCTCTCGTTCCCGACAGCGGGGTAGTTCTTCGAGGTCATGTGCTTCCAGCAGTTCGACTCCTGCCGTCCCAATTGAGGTAGGCCCAAACTGGAAGACAATGTGTATAGGATATAAGTCTGACATTTCATTTGACAAATGCACTTTCAGGAGTCTGGCAACTTTGAGGGGCGGTTGCTTAGCGGCGATCATATCTGCGAGAGCTCCGACTTTGCGGTAATTATCTTGCTTTGGCATGCCTTAACTATGATACTTTGCTTTCTGACTAGGTATTAATTCTGTTCTTGATATTTCAGGCTAGTGATACAAACTGGATAATGCAGTGTCACTGGGCCCCGATGCTTGACCACTTCCACCGTCTACCCGAGTTTCTGTAGGATTTTCTCCTTCACCGGTCTCCATTCGGTGGTTTACTACGCATATCGGTCATCCATGGTCACTACAACTTCTTTCGAGCTTTGGTGGAGAGGTGGAGGTTCGAGACGCATACCCTCCATTTCATGTTCGGAGAGCTGACCATCCTGCCTGACCAGTGGGCCTTGCTGACGGGCCTCTCCTTCGGCGACGAGCCGATTATTGGCGAGACTACCCACAGCCTGCACCTTGCTCTTGCACATCTGGGTCGTGTTCCTCCTAAGCCACCTAGGGGGAAACACATGATCACTGTGGGGTGGTTGAGAGAGTGGGACTAGTTTTAGCCTCACCCCGAGCCTGGTAGCGACGAGGCGGACTTCGTGTTGTGACACTTCTTGCTGGATCTGTTGGCAATGATCTTCTGTGACTCATCTGCATACTGTATTCACGTCGATTGGTTAGCATACCTAACCAACCTAGAGCATTTGGACCATTACGACTGGGCTGGAGCCAGCTATACTTAGTTGATATGCGGGCTTGACAACGTAGTATGGCTGGGGCGCCGCTCTTATGTGGGATTGTATCCCCTGTTGACTGTGAGTGTTTACTTTCATTATTTTGCAAAACAAATTTTCTCTTTGATTAATATCTGATAAACTGACTTCTGTCTGCTACTGCCAGTACTAGATTGTGGAGCATATCACACGGGGGCATAACTTTGGCCGCATTCTTGACAAGCTTCTCCCTTGTCAGTGGGTCGAGCCTGACCATCGGGCTACTACAGGGGTTTATAGTTACGAGTCTTATCGGTATCTGCTTGACCTAGTAGAGTTCGAAGATGTAAGTTTTTTGTGCTATAGATTTCAATTTTGTATGCTTGTATTACCTGTTTGCTTACAATTATCTGTTTTTGTAACAGGTTCACCTACGTCCATTCTCCAAATATGATGGCTTTAATTGGGCACCTTTGAATTCTGGCCGCGTCCTGAGGGACAAGCAAGTGAAGTTTTACTGTATGAAGTTGGCAAATTTTCTCCCGAAGCGCGTGAGGTACCAATTTCTGAATGAATTCTGCATTCCTGCCCCTCCTCCTTCCGACCCGTGTTGTGGCCAAAAGTCGGCATGCGGCAGCTGTGGCCTCTTAGGACAGGCATGTCCTTCGAGAAATCAATTACACGGATTATCTGGCTTGGTACAGACGAGTCAGGAAGCCGTATCTGTTTGAGGAGGTCGTGCGGGATAGCCAGTGCGGGATGTGGTATGTCTCTAACTGGGTCAAGGTAAATTTACTGCAATTTCTGTTTAACACTTCCATTCAAGATAAATCTGATATTAATTTAAATTCACAGGGCTTTGAGGAACAATTTGGTGCCTTTTACGAGGATATCCGACGGAAGAGGGTATGCTTTTTGCTTTTATAAATTCCCATTTTCATCACCAAAATGCCTAATATATTTGCAAATTTACAGGAATTACGCTGGCACAACATTATCCAGGTATTTCTTTTTCTTCTGCTCTTGCAATTTTGCTTAATAATTCTTGCCACTAACACAGGGCTTGATATTCTTTTCACAACGAGATTTCCCAGCCCACGAGGTGAATGAGGCTAGTAGTGGGGAATTCACAATGGAAGCATCTGAGGAGGACCGTTCTGACACTGAGGTTTCCCAGAGGGTTCAGAGTTCTGCCGCCCGTTCTCAAGCTGCTGTTGTTGCCCAGTGGTCGCGTCGGATCACCCGACGAGGAGCTCGTCTTTTGGCTAAGAGCTTTCAAGAAGCGTCGTCCAACGGGGGGGAGTCGGACGAGGAATAGCCATCTTTTAATTTTTTGCTATAAGTCAAGTTCTGTATTAACACTGTGCCTTGAACATTGTAATTCTGTTTTGAGAACTGTCCTGGAATGAAAAATCTATATTTTGGAATGTGCCCCTTTCTAGGGATATTGTTCGTGTGTTATGAAATTTCTGTGCAGGTTTAAGAAGTTGGGGTCGATTTGGCGAGGTTGATATTTTAAGGGAGGTGTTGCTGAAATTTTCAACTGGGGGGTGCGTCACTTTGGTGCTCCTCCCAAAAATGGTCATCTTGCTTTCTTTTTTTGCTAAGACCCTTTGCTTCTTTCCTATATAAACTTGCATTCCCAGCGAGATATATCGCCGCCCTCACTATAGAAATCACCTCAAATCTTCATCCTCACTTGTAGTTCCTTTTTTTGATCTTTTCTGGGCTCCAGTTGCACTATACCTTGCATCACAATGGTACGTGAATTCAAATCTCTGCACATGCATGTGTTTTCTGCTGGTTTCAACTGATTTTTTCATTCCTTGCTTCATGAGAAAGACAGCAATATACAGATTTTACAGAGATGCATATGGCATTCTTTATATTTTGCAAAGATACTTTGTTTCTCTGTTATTCGTGGGTTCTATGCACATTTGAGACCCCTACAGCATCTTGGATTTACAACAAGATAAATTATCCTGAGCATGTTTTTTGATTCACATTCTTTATGTCATTTCCCCATTTTGAGATCATATTCTACTGGATTGTTTTGTTTGCCCCATGCTTATGCCAAGTTCTGCTTTTTTTTCCCTGCCATATCTGGCCCAAAACTTGTGTCCACAAGGCTATCCCACCATGGTGACACCGAAATACTGTTTTGATGCCTTATGCGCCTGGATTGATGCTTTAACGGCCACAGATCGCGAGCAATTGCGGATTTGGGGCCTATCTTCCACCCTATTAAACATAGCTAAAGTGGAAGTGAATTGGCACTTGCTATGTGCTGTGGCTTGATTTTGGAAGTCGGCTTTCCACGTATTCCACTTAGGGCATACAGAATTGACTCTGACCTTGGAAGAAGTCAGACGGATATGTGGCCTGTCGCCATTCATGGCTCCTTCCGTTTTTACTTGTCGTGATAGTTATGCTTCAGTCCTGAGTCAACTGACTGGCTTAACTCGAAGTGTCTGTGAGAAGAGCCTTATATGCAAGGATGGATCAACTACCATGCTACGCTTGGATTATTTTGATAAATTTATTGCTTCCCGTTCCTCTTTAGGTGGCCTGTGGCTTCATGGCTTTGTGGTGCGTTTCCCTAGGGAGCTTATTTTTAGCCATGGTCGGATGACTGTGGCCGTTGAGGTAGCAGAAATAGCTTTGGCGATGGTCACTCGCCAAATTGATCTTGCTCCCATTCTCCTTGTAGAGACCTATATCGGCTTGGACCGGGCAATGAAGCGTTCCCGACATTTCTATGGTTGTGGCGCTCTGGTGCAAGTGAGTAAGCCATATTTTACTATTCTGCTGTGCTTATTTAATTGTGCTTTATTCTGTCAGGTTTGGTTTGCTGCTCACATGAGAGTGGAGGTTTTGCGCCCTCAGCATTCTGCGTTTGAAGCCTATAGCCGTATCAACCATTTAAGGGCACTTCCAGGAGTTCATGAGTTGTGCAGCAGGTTGCGGAATCTCACTGAGGACACTATAGTGTGGCACATTGTATCCTCGACCCCAAAGACTTTTACTGCCTTTTTTAATGCTAGGGACATGAGACTTGTGGTTCTTCTCGGGCTTGCGGGCGGTGTGGAATATCACCCTGTCCGAGTCCTTCGCCAATTCGACTTCTGCCAGGACTCAATTGAGCAAAGTCCCATCCCTAATTGTTACAAGAGATATATTCTTGACTCTGATGTGACAACCTCAGAACTGGCCCGCATGACACGTGTTGGCGTTCAATCTTCCTATCGTACCATTACTGAGGGCTCAGATTGCACAGCAGAATATGAAGCTGAAGTACGGGAGACATGGCCTATAAGCAAAATACCGCCTAGTGGCACCTGCTTCACAGAGGCTGGCAACTCAAAGAGACCAAGAGTCGACTAAAATCATGTAGCAGGTTTTGAGAAATGGGCTCTAATAGATGAGAAATTTGCTTGCATATTGTGCCATCTTGTAATGTTTGTGCTTGCTTACAATTATCTGTTTCCAAGATTGAATTAGAATGGCAGCTGGCATGCCCCTTGTCAAAGACTTTCCCAACCAAAAAGTGACTAATATGCCCCTAGTCAAAATTCCCATTTGCCAATATTACAACTCAAAAAGGCAGCTGGCATGCCCCTGGTTGGAATATGGCAAAATGTCTTGCAAAATGATACAAAAATATGCATGATTTTTAATGCTAAATGTTGTGCAAAAGTGCAATGATGCATGATTAATAGACATTGGTGCCCTCAGTGCCAATAAAGTCTGTATTGCCTGCCATAAGAAGTGAAATTGTCCTCAACTCACGTGACACTAACCTAGACACTTAGGTTTATTTGTAGCTCTCCTTTAGATGGCATGGACTCCATGCCAAATTCTTAGGGCCCTACATCTACTTTTTTAATGATTCATATTTCTTTTTCTCCCTCAAAGGCATACTGACTTACCTTATTTCTGCTTGGAGGTAATAAACACCTAAGTTGAGGGGTGGCTACTCTTTCTGTTTGATATAAAAGGGGTGGCTAGTCCCTTTGCAAATGTAGGATCTATTGGTGTATGCTTCGACTCCTCTCCAAATTATATGGGAGGAATAGGGTTGTCCTGTATGCCTCTCTCAGTGGAGCTATCTTCTATCTACTACTTCTGTCTCCTTATTTTGTTTTGTACTCCAGAGTCTGTATTTTTCTTTATTTCTCGCACTCTCTCTAGACATAACATTTTACTCCTTCTGGAGGTGTAGGTCTCTAGGGAATTTGTGCATTTCGTCCATGTCACTGAGTAATCGCTCCCTCACACCCTAAGTCTCATGGGTAGTAACACGTGAGGA
>JAMKQA010009455.1:0-10775 GCA_024699735.1 Posidonia australis | reverse complement strand
ATAGTACATGATTTTAAAAATTATCTTTAAAATGTTCAAATGAGAACAGTCCATAGTTGATATTCTCCTTATATGTATATAAATATATATTAAATATTCTCCTTATATGTATATATTAAATTTATAGTACATGATTTTAAAAATTATCTTTAAAATGTTCAAATGAGAACAGTCCATAGTTGATATTCTCCTTATATGTATATAAATATATATTAAATATTCTCCTTATATGTATATATTAAATTTATAGTACATGATTTTAAAAATTATCTTTAAAATGTTCAAATGAGAACAGTCCATAGTTGATATTCTCCTTATATGTATATAAATATATATTAAATATTCTCCTTATATGTATATATTAAATTTATAGTACATGATTTTAAAAATTATCTTTAAAATGTTCAAATGAGAACAGTCCATAGTTGATATTCTCCTTATATGTATATAAATATATATTAAATATTCTCCTTATATGTATATATTAAATTTATAGTACATGATTTTAAAAATTATCTTTAAAATGTTCAAATGAGAACAGTCCATAGTTGATATTCTCCTTATATGTATATAAATATATATTAAATATTTAATGTCAAAAAATTAAAATCAAATGCTAGACTTATTCTCTCTTCCTTAGATTGCGTATTGAGTTTTCATGTTACAACACTCTGTGACATGTCATAATGTTATCCAACATGTATTTTGACTTTTAAAACAACATCTTAATAGTTCTGTGTAAATTAAGACTTTGTCATTTATAAGTTATTTACTTTTTAATGTTTCTCATCTTAAAAATTATTTATCTAGTTTAGAAGCACTTACTTTGCCGTTTATAAGATTTGACTAACTTTAATTAACAAAATATGTAGCATAATGTGACAATTTTTAATTAATTATACATCCTAGAGGTGGAATATCAAGACTTGGATTCATAACTTAGTCTTTTTTCAAAAAAGATAACTCCAACTTATCATTATATTTAATTTATTTTTATTTTGATATAAATTATTTTTATTTCATTTATACTAAATAACTTAATATATATATATATATATATATATATATATGAAAATCCTATTAATAATTTAATTAATTATGTAATGTACATATCATCATATCTATTTTTATATCTGACTTTATTCGTATTTGATTCCCTCTTATTTGTTCTGTATCCGTATCCATTTTTTAAGAATATGAATAATTAATTTTCCTATCTGTATGATATCTATATTCATATCTACATTTCGAAAACAAATACGAATGTGGTAATACTCATATCTATATCGTATCTGATCCATTTGCACCTCTACTTTGATGGGGTGATTGAGGTGACTAGTCACCATGGAAGTAAAATTGATTAGCATCGGAAGTGTAGTTTTTAGAATTGGTTCCTTAGAAGTAAGGGTCTTGTAAATGTCTTTTAATATTTTTAAAAAACATACATTACGAAAATTATGGTATTAGTAGTCAATTATACATTTAATTAACATAAATATGAAATGCTTGTACTAGAAAAATATTGATACATCAATGTTGAAATAAAACCAAATTATCTATTAGAATGTAATTTCAAAAAATATAAATAATATAATTAATAAATAATAACTATAAATTGTGACACTTAGGCCTGATTATCCATTTTAATTGTAAACCATGTAATTAACTGTAATATTGCATAAATGGTTTATTAATGGATAATTTATTGTTTCTTGTGATTGTGAGGATTTGGTTGGCTTTCTGTGCACTTGATTGTGATTTGGGACCAATGTGGGGTCTGATTTGAAGATGCACAGTCGCCTCGATTTGCGTGCCTGTCTTTCCCTCTTTTCTTTTCTTTTCTTTTTTTTTCTTTTTCTCTCTCCCTCAAGAGCCACACCATCCCTGTCTTCTTCTTCCCCTCCCCCGACCTGTGCCACCACAAGACGATGGCTTGTGCCTCCCCATCTCTTCCGACGTGATGGTGGCCGACGCCATGTGGGAGGAGGAGGAGATAAGAGAAAGGAGGCAGTAGTGGGAGGAAGCCGGGAGAGAAAGAAGGAAGAAGAGAAATGGTGCGCGAGCCAGAGGGAGAAGGAGCGTCGCTGGTGCCAAAGGAGGAGGAAGAGCTGTGCCGTGGTCCATCGAGGCGAGGCAAGGTTCGCCGGAGTGCCATTTCAGGTACACGATTCCCTTTCTCTCTCGTTTCTCCGGTTTTCGTTTAACATGTTAAATGCATGAAAAATAGTGTAAAATGCATGTAAAATTGTATAAAAATAGTAGAACTGATGGGAATGTGTTGAATAACATGAATATGTAAATATCATGCGGTTAGGATGGAAATTTGTAAGGTTATATGAGATTTAGGGATAAGGCTACTGTAACACTCGTAAAATTCATTTTGTAATTATTTACATTTTATGAATTTTATTTCTAGACAGGTGTTACTGCTCCTAGGCCTGTTGTGTGGATTTGTACTTTTGGGC
Source organism: Posidonia australis (assembly GCA_024699735.1). Taxonomy (NCBI): domain Eukaryota; kingdom Viridiplantae; phylum Streptophyta; class Magnoliopsida; order Alismatales; family Posidoniaceae; genus Posidonia; species Posidonia australis. The sequence goes on along the minus strand of JAMKQA010009455.1, from coordinate 8,310 downwards.
TAGGGCCTCATGGGCTGGCTTCTGTGGTGTGTTCCTGTACGTGGTTGACACTGTGCATTGTGGCACTGTACTTGTGGGCCCAGGTGTGGGTCCGCGTGGGGCTCGCGCTCATGGGCCGTCGACTGTGGCTAGTGATTGAGTGGTTGGTGCGAGGAGTCGTTAGTTTGTTCCTTGGAGCTTGCAGTTGGTCTGTGTGCGACGAGGCTAGTGGGTGGCCGAGGACTGGCTGGTGTGCACGTGCCAGAGGTTGGCGAGCAGGTGCACGATGACCTCTTCCCCCGCGTATTTAACGCGTGCTTGGGGCAAGTCCTCTCTGACGCACCAGAGCCCCAGCCATCTTCCCTCCTTTCCTTTCCTCCGCTTTTTTCTCCCTCCACTCCTCCATCTTCTTCTTCACTCCTCCTTCCCGTCTACTAGTGGGTGTAGGTGACAGAGAGAGGGCCTGAGAGTGGGAGACCGGAGGCGGTGGCTCACGACAGCTCGTGGCGGTGCGGGAGGCATTGGAGCGACATCCTTGGGGTCGTGGAGTGGCAAAGGACGTGTAAGGCCATCGGAGTTCGCCGAAATTCGTCGAAGTTGGTTGGAGATCGCTGGAGGTCGTTTCAGGTACGTATCCCTAATTTAATGTGTAAGAATCATGTAAAATGGTAGAAATGCCTAGGATGCATGTAATCTAGGTTAAATTTAATGTTTTAGAATTTTTGAGAATTTATTGTGGCATTTATGGATATTTATGGTAGTTGGTGTGTTTTGGATCATTTTGACCCTTCTGCCTTTGCGATTTTATATCTTGATGCATGGTGAATGGATTTTGGTTTTGTATATTAGGTTTTGGAGTAGACTCGAGAGTCTACCACATATGTTTTATTTGAGTTTTTCGGTGGTTGTTTGGGGGGTCTGATCGAAGCTCCTACCTTGGGCGATTTCAGGGTGCCCTGATACTGGTCGCCTGAATTCTGACAGAAAACTAGGGGCACGGGCCGATTTGGTGGGCCACATGCACGGGTTCGGCAGAGGTTCTAGCCCCTGGTTCAGGCTCTGTTAGCATTCGGACGAAAGTGCCAGGGGAGCAGGCACATGGGCGGGTCTGGTAGGGTATCTTCAGGGTTTTCTTGGATTTTTGGAAAATATGTTTTAATGCAGTGGTTTTTCGGATTGGTTGTTTTGTTCCTATAAGATAGGATTGTGGGCCGTCAATGGTAATCTTCTGAGACCCCTGATGTGCCGTTTTGCCAAGATTTTGGAAGAGTTTCCAAAGAAATGAAAATGATTTTAGAAAATGGATTTCAAGGAAATAGTTGGCCTGTTTTAGAAAATAATTTTGTGCCTATCAATTACTGAAGTAGATTGTATAGCAACTAGGTGTTGTTGTGCCTAAGTTCTATGGATGAGGCAAACACTCAAGGATTTTGGGTTATCTTATTCTAGCACCTTGGCTTTATGTAACAATTCTAGTGCTATAAATTTATCTTAAAATCCTATACACCACTTTAGGACAAAACACATAGGCTGCGTTGGTTTACCGATCCCAATGGGCTCACTCTCCCAAGAATCGGTACTGTAGCTGAGCTCCTATATAAAAGCTACAATAGCTGCCCCAAGCCAAACTCGCTCCAGCCAAGTTGCACGTTTGTTTATTGATCCCTCTTGTAGCTCCCTAAGGATGGTTGTAGACACCCCATTTTTGCAGGTCTACAGGCTGGAATTGTGGTAGCTGGGCTTTTAATCACAAATGAACTCAAACCCTAGTTTAGTCCCAAAGACAGAGAATGCCAAACCCAACAGTAAATGGTCTGAGCCGTGATTCGGAGCCATGCAGGCGCACCTCTCTTGCGCACCTGTCTGGCGCACCAGACAGGCGCACTTCACTAGCACACCTATCTGGCGCACCAGACATGCGCACCTCTTAGGCGCACCATGCAACCGCACTGGACATGCGCAAAGCCTATTAAGCCCACCAAAGCTCATTAAGGCCCACCAAAGCCCATGAAGGCCCATTTAATTCCATTGAGCCCAAGCAATTCACCTAAGGCCCATTAAGCCCACTTAGGCCCATTTAGGCCCATTTAGGCCCATGGAAGCCTACTTAGGTCCATCAAGCCTAATTAGGCCCATAAGGCCCACAATGCAACAATTCAACCCATTTTCTTCTTTTCCAACCCAACAACCCATCTCCTCCTCTCCATTTACATTTTTTTTCCCTTCACCTTATAAACCCATCTTTTTCCTTTACTGATTTGAGCCAACACCACACGAACCAGCCACTGAGCCACTCATCCATGCTCACTGACCAGCAGCCATACTCCTCGAGCTTAAGCTCTCCACGAACCAGAGCCGCTGGATGAACAGGAGCCACCGTTGATCTCTGTCGGCGAGCAAGGAGACAGTAATTGGGGCTGTTAGTCCGATAGGGGAGTGGTTATTTCGTTAGTTAGGTAGTTAGGCTGTTAGGTCTGTTAGAGAGTCAGTGGGTTGTTATAGTGGGTCGCCGGAGGTTTTCCACCTATAAAAGGAGCAGTAGAGGCAGAGGTTTAGAGGACTTTCGGGGGAGAGAAAATAGAGAATTCCAGAGCGATGGAGAATTTCAGAAAGAGAGAGGGGCTTGCAGAGGTGAGAAGTGGAGAATTCAGGCCACTTCCGGCGAGCTACGGAGGAGATGCGTGTCGTCAGGCCAGGTACGCCCTCCTCCAACCTCATATAGCTTCGAATTCAGTTTCCTCGAGCTTCCTTAGTCTTTCTGGATCATTTCCAATCAAGCCAGAAGCCTCCTCTGGTCGGAATCGCTCCCTGGACCTCGTCGTTGCCGTTTTCTGGCAATATAGGTGGGGGTGCTGGTCCAGGGCTTGTCCTTGGTCCTAGAACCCTAGGTCTACCTCTCCTAGCCTACCTCTTGCTTTTCCACCCCTCCAATTCCCATTCCAATCGCTACGGAGGTCTCCACCAGAGGATCGCCGAAATCGCGACGTTTTGCCATCGTCGGAGAAGATGATCGGAGTCAGAACAGGAATGCACGCCTCCAGCCACTCCGCGTCGCTCTGAGCCTCCAGAAAGCTTCCATTGCATGCCCCCAGTACTCTGGAGCCTTCAGATCCACGCCACGACCTCTGGAACACGCTCGCGACCTCGCTCGTCGGAGGAAAAGACGTCGACGGCAGGCGGAGCTCCCTTCTGCGTCATCATTCACTATACTCGCTTCTAGAAGAAGAAAAAGGCTCCTCTCGATGCCTCGAAGCCTCTGCGACCTCCGAATCGCCGCGTCGTAGCTCCAGCAGTCTCCCTTCTTCCCCGACGTCGTCGCTAGAGTGCCTCGACGGCGAGGTAGGTGGGAGGCCCTCTCCCACCGTTGGAACCTCGATCCACGAGAAAGCCTCTAATTACCTCTTCGACGGTCGTCGACGGCGGAGCTCCGTCGCCGACGGCCGCCGTTGTCATTTTCTTTTAAAAAATTAAAAAACATTTTTTATTTTAATAAACTTCTAAAATTTCTGATCTATTACACTTAGGTCCTTTTCTTTATTGTAAATAGATCCTTTTCTTACATTTAGGTCCTAAATCATTTTTCATAAATCGTTTGAAAAAAGTTTTAACTGAAAATATTGCATTATGCCCCTTGAGTATTCAAAATAATGTTTCCAAGGTTTAAAAGTTTAGCAAAAACCCCCAGAGTATCTTTTTTATGCATATTAATCCAATGTCTTTGCATTTTAGACCCTGAACTTTATTGAAAATCATTCTGAATGCATATTTTGTCGGTTAAATTGCATTTTAGACCCTGAACTTTATTGAAAATATTCTGAATGCATATTTTGCTGAATAAATTGCATTTAAACCCTTGAACTTCACTGAAACTCTTCTGAATGTATTGTTTTTTTGGTTAAATTGCATTTTAGCCCCTACACTTTACAGATTTCACACTGAATGCCTGTTTTCTAGGATAAATTTACTGTTTTGCCTCTGAAACCTTCATGGATCCTTTTTCTTGCATATTTTACCCTGAATTTCCACTGAATTACATTAAATGCATGTTTTAGTGGCAGAATTGCATTTTAACCCCTAGGAACCTTCAATTTGACCAGAAATGCACATATTTGCACATTTGACCCCAGATTTCTTCATAATTGTATAGAATGTGTTTTCCTATGATTTGGGCTTCAGAATTTCAATTTTTATTTAGAATTTGGGTTTTTTGTGCAAAGGCCCTTGGAATTCATATTTTTACACTCACACATGCATTTTGCACATTTTGTCGCAATTTCACATGCAATTTTCTTGCCTTTTCTTCTTTACTTTGCGCACGCTTTTCCAACTCTTTTCGAGCTTGGTTTTCTCGCTGTCTCCCGTATTCTTTCCAATTTTCGCATCTTTAGATTTGATTTGGCTTTCCATCGCCTGAGGGCGTACAGTAAAATGCTTAATAAAGTCGACATGGTCCCGAAAAGAGGATTATTTTCTCCAATTTGATTTTCTTGAATTTATCAAAATTTCCGCTGATTTGCGAGACGCTTTCCGAGAATTTCTCGACTGTCACGATTTTTCTTATCGCCCAAGGGTGTATAGTAAAGCGGCATTCTCAATGCCAACATTTGACTCTCGGATTAATTTTTTCCCTTTATTTTCTTTGATTTGGCGTGTTTTCTAATCATCATTAGCATACGTATTTAGAATAAGCAAGCACACATTTAATAGACCATTGACAAGTAGGAAACCTAGAAAGACCGAGTTTCTCGGGCGCATGGGGGTGCCTAACCCCTTCCCCATGCGTAATCAGAGTCCTTACCCTTTCTCTAGCCCACATTCATTTGTGCATTATATCCATTAGGCACGGAGCACACATGTTTTCTGCATCTTGTTTGCTTCTTGGTTTTTTTGTGTGTTTGATTTTCCTCGTCTTTCCATTAAAAAACTAGGTGGCGACTCCTTTCCTTATCCTTTCTTATCCTTTATTGGTGTTTCCGAGTCTAGTCTTCTTCTCCGGATTCACCATCTTCGCCGTGACCATATCGAGTCTCCTTGACTTCTTCCACGCACCCGGTAGGGGAGAGCCGTGTAGGGTTCATGGTCACAATGGCAAATGTCCATCCTATCCTCTGACGAGACGAATGCCCTCCCTAAATGAAAGAACATCTTCTCCTCATCTACCTTATCTCTCCTGACACCACCATCATTGTCCACGCAAAGGCAAGTGAACACTCCGCACATTCGTCCGTGCACCGACACCCTCGTCCATGCACCAGCAAACTTGGCCACATACCGACACAAGCCCCCTCATCCACTCACCAGCAGGCTCATCCACGCACCATCACCGACATTGACACTAAGGTATGATTTCAATTCCATCTTAGGGATTGCATTCCTCCTAGATTAAGGGTTTAGTGCTAACATGCTTTCGACAGATTAAGACTAATTTATGCTATGTTCTTATAAATTGGGTCATAAGTTTTTCCACCTAAATGACTAATTGATTCATCAATATCATGGATTTCGTCCCATACAAGCTGCTATGTTGAAGAAGAAATAAATGACTGATTGAAGAAGGTTGAATACTTTTATTGGCTAGGGCATCAATCTTCCCATTACAACAATTTCGTCCCTATTTACCTTGAATGGTTTCCCTACCAAGCAAGTTTCTTTTGCCTCGACCCATCCATAGCATAGAATTAAGATTGAAAAAAGGAAAACAAATGAGTGCTAGTTTTAGGAGACTACAGATGTAATATAGATGAAGACAATAATAAAAAAACCAGAGTCAGTATCAATATAAATGAAGAGAACCTAATGCTGGTAGCAAGTGTAACTTTTATAGTCCCCAAGAATAACATCTAGAGTTTGTATTATTGTTGTTGATATTTCTATAGCTTGGTTTTTCAATAATTGTTGTCGCAAATTTTAATGCTTGAATAACTAGAGTTTGCATTCGATAACTTTTGATGTTGTCTATCAACTAGTTGGTTTCTTTTTTTGTAGAGCAAATTTAATCTACATTATCAAGTTTTGTTGTTGATGTTGTCTATCAACTAGTTGGTTTTTTATTCAATGCTGACATGATGGTTGTTGTAGATTATGTCAATAATGTATGCTTGTTAATTCTAGATATAGCTAAGTTTAGTATTTGGTGTGGGAAATTTTGTTGATTGGGAGGAGAAGTAATTGGTGCCACTTACTCTTCAGATTGTTGTTGTAACGATCCAGTTTTAGAAGTGGTGCTTTGGCCAAATAATTAAGGTGAAGTTCAGGTGTGTTGGGCATTGGGAGCCCTAATGTCTAATGTGGGACACGTTCTTAGTAGTGTTTGACGCCTGGATTGTGTGTTTCTAGCCTTTTTGGTATGATGTGATTTGGGTGTTGTGTCGACCCTCGAGGGAGTTTTGAGGGTTTGTCCTGTGTTCTGGTGGCAGATCTCGGTCTGCACGAATCACATGGATGTGGAAGGTCGCGTGGTTTGATTTTGTGCTTGCGGCTTCCTTTCTTTCCTTCCCTTCTTTCTCTTTCCTTTCCTTCTTTCTTTTCTTTCTTTCTCTTCCTTAGGCCCCACCCCCACTCCTTCCTCTTCTTTCTCTTCTTCGTCTTCTTCTTCTTCTTCTTCTTCGTTGGGGGAGGAGAGACGGAGAGAGGGAGGGGTGAGATGTGAGAGAAAGAGAGAGAAAGATGGCTGGAGAAGGGAGGATGTAGCTGCCACTGTGTCGCCGTCGTCACGTGGAGGAGAGGAGCAGCTTGTGGTTGGAGGAGGAGCATCGTCGTCTGTCTCGCGTTGTCGCGTCTTAGGTGGAGGTACGCATCCTGTAGGTTTTCTTTGGTTCCAAATTTGTACTAAAGGTACATGTTAGTATGCTGGTAATTGTAGTAATTTTTTTAGGATTTATTGTGCATTTGTGAGCCATTTATGGTTGTATTTATGATTTGGGGTGAATAGTGCCTACTTTGTGTTTTCTATTGATTTCTCGAGATCCACTTGATGGATTTCGGTGTTGCTTGTCTGATTTGGAAGATCTCGTCGATATCTTCATTTTGATATACTATTTGCATGGTTTGGATTGGTGGTTTGCAGGATTGGGCTTTGGGTCCTATTTTGGGGTGCACTGCAGTCACCTGTTCCGCTTGCTGAATTATTTCGATATGCCGTTTTTGATGCAAATTGTCCCTTTGACCCCTAGTTTAGTCGACCGAATTTGTTTAGTCTACCGTTTTGGAAGTCTCGGGCGTTGATAGAATTCCTGGTTAGGTCGACCGAACATTTTTGGTCTACCAAATCAAGAGTTTTCGGTCGATCGAGTGGTTTTTCGGTCTACCGATCTGGTACGCTGAGCCTAGGTTCGGTTGACCGTTCCATTTCAATTTGCCAATCTAGGCCCTGATCCTGCATTAAGATATTTTATGTTTTGATTAATATATATATATAAGTAACACACACAGGAAAGAACTACAAGAACTCGCACGCAAGAACACGAGAGAGAGAGAGCTGGATATTACACCACTGTCGATACAACTGCTAATAATTTACAATTATTAACAAACAAAGATTTTGAAATGATCCACAATAATGAAAAATACCATTACTTACATATTGGTCTTGTTCAAGTTTCTGTCAAAACACTCACCAGAAATGGATTAAATACATCTATCCTTATCTGTCTTAGAGACTGTAGACATCTGAAATTCTCAGATTCTCTTCTAGGATTAGTTCAGTCCACTCTCAATGATGGACCTATGTTTTTCAATGCTTTTCCTAATTTTTCCGTATCCTTATCTGATCCAGGACTCTTAAAAGTTCTAACTTTAAACCTTCAGACACAAGGGTTCAATATGGATCCCTCATCTGAAAACATAGCAAAATCTTATAGAGTATGCTTTAAGGTTATGAATACCATAACTTCCCAAGCTAGAGTCACTACTGAAAAAGGAGTAACAACTCTGTTTTTAACAAACTCAAAAAATAATACTGTTATATCAAAAGCCCTTAAATGGAAAGAGATAAAACTTCCTGAGAATTGGACACTAAATCAAGTCATACCACCAAAACCCTTAGAAAGTAAAGAATTACAAAACATAGTAGAATATCCAAATGGTGATGTAGAAATCAATTTCTCTACATCAAGAAGAATGACTATAAACAAAAATTTATCTTCTGATACACCAAGGTCTTCTGTTTCATCTGAAAACCCTACCTCTAGACCAACAGGCTTAACTTTTGCTACATATCAAGAAAGCTATGAGCCTTCTGAAGCAGATTTCTCTGTTAATATGCTAAGCTTACACAAAGAAGATAAGTTTAAAATAGACAAAGACTTATTACAAAAAGATTTTAACTCAGAG
>JAMKQA010009454.1:0-13335 GCA_024699735.1 Posidonia australis | reverse complement strand
CGAGGCAGAACCGACCCACTGGCCACAGAAACACACCACATGGGAGAAACCAGAGCACAGAACACAGAGGGAACCCACAACCAACAAACACAAATTGGATTTACCATTAATAAACCATAACAAATAATTACAAGAAATCCATGGTTTATATTAAAATGGAAAAATCCAAGTACAAATGTTACAACTACGGTCTTACGAGCCATTTAAATTGGCAAGTCAAATTGTACAAGTTATTTATGCTCCAAGTGTATCTTGAAGAAATGAAAATTGGTATAGTGTTATTACAACAAAAGCAAGAAATACTTATTATAAGTCTACTAGAGATGAAGAAGACAACATTGAGCCTTCTCACGAAGAGACATATCAAGAGGATGAAAATCCAACTATTTTCCCTTATGAGGTAAATGAAAACCTTAACAATGTACCACTTTGTATTATGGGTCTAGGTGAAGAGGTTGAGAACAACTTCTTAAACGTCTTTACCAACATATTGAATGACAAGGACGATGAAGACTTAGACAAGGATGAAGACGATGATGATAAAGACTTAGACAAAGATGAGGATGAAGACGAAGATGATGATGACGATGATGATGACGATGACGATGACGAAAATTCAATAGATGTTGATGATTAAGTCACATCTAATATATATTCCATGTATTATTCTCACATCCAAGTTAGGTTCATGTTAGATGAAACATTTGGTATTTCGTTTTGCTTGTATTTTAGTTGATCTTTCTATTCTCCAAGAACTCTATTTGCATGTTATATATATGCCACTTGTTTAAATTAGTGCTCTTTAGGCCATCTTGTTTAAATTTCTTATTTTGCTTGAATGATGTATTTAAATATTCTGTATATTCAACTTATTTCTTATGTTCTGTATATACATTAGAGCTCTGAATATTCAACTTCTTAATTTTTCAATGGGCGTTGCAAGAAGATATTTATACCCATTATTCATACATCTTAGCAGGACTTCCAGAAGCCAACTTATTCTTCTGAGCTTTGGATATAGTATTTAACTTATCTGGTTGGCATGTGGCCTCAGTTGACGGTTTCAGGGCCTCAGGCTTCTCTTCAATAAACTCATGTTTGACTTAGACAATGTCTCATTGTCACAGTGGCTTGGAGAAGTTGAAACTCGCTACGTCCCTCGGGTTCGAATTCAGGGGTATGCAAAAAAAATTAAAACCTAAACTGATAACAAAAAAAAAACACTCATGCTTGACTTTCTTCTTTTTCTTGTTTTTAGATTCTATATTGGACTCATTCGTGTGATTCCCCCCATTTTCAAGCCCAATTTCTTCATGAACTCTGGCCTACACGACTTCTCCAGGAGTTTCCACAATGGAATCAGCACGTGGTCTTTTTTTTTCCTTTTCCTCTCTGCCAATATATATTTCAACATTCGATTAGTTCCCATTATGATTGTCAAATTTGTGTTTGGACAGCATATCATCTGCCCCACTGCATTTCTTTTCCCTTTTTTTGATTAACATGGCTCTTTTCTACATCTGCAATCAGGGAACACCAAGTAATGAGTAGTTCTAAAAGCACAGGTCAAACAAGAACTCAAGTAGAAGGGGAGAAACACTATTTATACCTTGATCTTTTTGGTAACCAGTGCTTCCAATGACAGAATCTTTGCTGATGGAATTTTTTTTAATGAAGAGGCAACCGTGTACAGAGCTCAATGGTGAAAATGGATAAATGTCTTGGAGCCCACAAAAAAAATTAACATATTTCTAGATGAGATTGGAAGTTTAATATATTCTAATTTGCAGGCATATGGGATCGTTGAACTTGGTGCAATATGGTGTGGTCACAAAGGCCATTCATGATTTCTCCATAAAAAACCAGAACTATATTTAGATGATGATCTACTTTTCTACCAAATGCATGTTTTTTTTTATCAAGAGATTGTGATTGCTTACGGTCATTTCCATTTCCATTCAGCAGAAAAGATTCAGCTTGACTAGGTCATATGTGCGCTGATAGGCAATTAACAGTTGCTAATTTATTATTCTAACGTTTGGTAAAATCAATATTGCCACAGTATGTAATCTTTTGGGTTTGACAGAATCTTGCTTTCGAATAACTAGAGGAAGATTATGTGACATTTTTTTTAGAAAGTTGGTATCAAATTTAGAGTAGTGCTCCTAAAATTTTGGTCTTGAATTAGAAAGACTTGTTGGATAAGATGAGGGATGCTTACTTGAAGTTAATATTAGTTTTTCAGTCTACTTCTATGTTTCCCATGATAAAGTAAATATTAGTTTTCAGAAGTAGCACCTGTAGATTACTAACTCGAAGTAAATATTAGTTTTCCAATCTTGCAGGCACCTGCAAGATTTGGTGTACCTACTGATCATCAAGGAATAGTCGGTGACCGGTATGTGAACTGTGTAGCAGTGGCTTTTGAAAAATTGGTATGATAAATGTATTTGTGTTTTCCTGAGGTTTTTAGAAATCAATTTGCTTGTCTAATCATACCCATAATGCTTAGATGTTCATGAATTCATAGTTCCTTAGAATCGTCTTTAAAACTTGATATTTGTTAAAACAGAGTAAGTTTTGGAACTTATTTTTCTCTATCAAAATGCACGCTTCCTTTTTCTTTAGACTTTCAATTTACGCTTCAATATTTGAATTAATGAGGTTACTAGACTGTAGCATTTGCTTCTTGTCTGACACTGCATTCGGATTGTTTTAACTAGAATGCTCCATTGTTTTTTCTAATATTTTCTTTGAATCATTGCTGTTGAGAATGTTCTATTAGTATTAGACTACTAGATTTTGCAGATTTGGAAGCACAACAATCATGCTCTTTGTGAGATTTGGAATAAAATTTTTTTCAAAGCAAATGTAATCTTTGGCAAAACTTCTAAACCAGAAATTTCGAAGAGAAAGAATTGATAGAATAGGGATTTGTGATCCCAATGGAATGTAGCATGCAACTGTGCTTAAACGAATGGGGAATCTCAAGCACCCCTCGACTATGTTGGCATAAAAATTTGTCTCTCTTTGCTACATATTTAATCTACGACGTCTGTATTGAAAGGATAAAGATTTGAGGGACCTGTGGTTCCTTTTTGGTTTTAAAGGGATAAAAATCCATGGCCAAAGAAAGAGGTTTAGATTCGCACTGCGTGTGCCAATGCATGTGCAACTTGCATATGATGTGAGCACTGTTTATGTGAAAATTAAATTATGCCACTGACATGGTCATTTAGGTGGACCATGTGGATTATGCAACTTTTGTTGGATTGTGCCATCGTTTGTCCCTGCATACATCCACATTATATGGGACATACGGCTGCATACCTCCAATGGTTATAAGTGAACAAAAAATTGCTTATTGCTTATTTTATCTGAACAAATATGTTGACAGGATAATAAGCTTAATTAGCTTGTTATTTGTTTTGTCGAATGCAATTGTTAGTGTAACTCGCGTATTTTCTTAAATTTCAATTTTCTTAAAAATTCTGCCTGTACATTTTTTTAATTTATCTGAACAAAACTCAAATTTTCAGGATTGTGTTTTATGCTTTAGTAGAAAATTTTGATTGGTAGACTGAAGTAAGGTGCCACCTCTAAATGATGGATGGTAGTCATCACATGGTGCTTGGGAAGTCTCTGTAATCGGCGAATTGGCTTTAGCCACCTGCTAAATGGATGACATCTAGATTAGATGTGAGCCTCTCATCAACTTGTGACTAGCAGAACTTGGTGCAAGCCTCTCATCAATGTTAACCACTTAAAATTCCTTCTCAACTATGTCCTACTCGAAGATGGGACTGATAGGAAAAGGTGGGAGGTTATTGGTTATTCACAAATCAGTAGGAGCAATTCATAAATCATAGAAACTTGCAATCACATCAATTTGGCCACAGGTTATGTTAGAAACATACATGGTGTAGAACTAAACCATCTGTTACTACGTCAGACTTGCAGCACTACTAACATCTATCTTAAGTGTTATCGAGATTTCTCAACTAGTCTTCTCATTTTGTTCTTCCCATACACAAGTGCTTCATTTTAAATCCTTCGTGTACCATTTCATTATTGGAATTTGTTGATGAAATGGTAATGTAGTGCCTGTTAATTTGGATTGCATTGTTTATTTTGTGTATACTTGTATACATCAGTGATCAACAATTTAATCTCTTCTTTTGCTTCCTCTAGGAAGTGGTAATCATAGTATCACAGGCATGTATGTCCTTAATAACGTAGTCGTTTTTGATATCTAGTTAAAAAAGCTTAAGTTAAATGTCTTTGCGTTTTTACTTCTCTAGTTTCCTTGTATTACTAGAACCTAGGATTGCTTCTTTTTTAAATAAGAATAAATATAGTTCGTGGAAGAAGTACACAAAATCATGGTCGTCGAAGTCAAGATTGGAGAAGAAGACAATTTGTACAACATATCAGAAAGAAAGAAGCTCCAAGTGTACCATAAGCTTCAATTCCTGTATTAGAAGCTTCAAGTGTACCAGAAGCTTCAATTCTTATACACACTTCATGGGTGCATAATAGTGATAGTGTATTGAAGTCATGCTCGACTCCTACAACGGATAATGGTATTTACATAATTATATGTTCACGTATACGTTTCATTTTTCATTTAAAACTTTTCAAATCTAATTATGTGATTGTAGATAATGGTAATGCTTGTTTTTCAAAGAAATATTACACCTTCGGAGTTGAAGTGGCAATCAAGCATACAAAAGAAACATTTGATGGATATATAAAAGAACATTACAAGACCTAGTTGTATAAGACAAGATGTGAAGCAACAAAGAAAGCTAAGGTCTCCAAAATAGATAACAAATGCAAGGAGTTTCTACCAAAATAAGCCAAAAAGCCAATGTGAGATGAGTTTGTGAACGAATGGAAGTTAGAGCAATGGCAAGTTATTTCAGAAAAAGTAATTCAAAATCATCTTGACTCTTCTAATATGACATATACTGGTGGTTCAAGGAGTGTTGAGGGTCATAAAAAGGATATAGTATGATGTGTATTTAGCTTGAGGTTAATTAAATATTTTTATTACAAATATTTCCTCAATTACATTATCAATATATAATTTCAATTCAGGAAAAAGAACTTAATTGTCGTCCAACTCAAGCAGAGGTCTACAAAAAAATTCATCGAAATTAAGAGAAAAGACAATGAGTGGATCCATGCTAAAGCAAAAGACATTCATATAAGTTATTTATTTTATTATTTCATTATATAAGATGTGAATTTACAAAATGGTAGTTTTATTTACTAATATATAATTTTTTTAGTAATGAATCTAATTTTATGATTTAGGACAACTACAACTCCATCATGAGCATCAACTCATTCTCGACATCAATAGAAGGTGAAGAAGGATCAATGCAAGATTTACCACAAGACAACTTAGACGCTTGGATTCAAGTTATTAGATGAGTAAAGAAAGAACAGATGATTGTATTTAGCCCTCGTAAATCCTCCACAAGGATAATATGATCAGCACGATCATCACAATCAGTTAATCAACTTTCATCTCCTAATGAGCTTCAACTAATTCAATTCAAAAACATGTTGAAGAAAGTAATGCTTGATATTCTCAAAGACTGCTTTGAGAATTATGCTTTGTCCATGGATTGGAAGCCTCTGTCACCTTGAACATCAAATATTGTAAGTATATCTAGTTTCTTTGCTTTTTCATATTATACTCTACTTTGATCTATTGACTCATGCTTCCAAATCATATACAAATTAGACCCTTGCAATAGAACTTGACCGATCAAGTTAAATGTGATCTTTTGGTGAATGTAAATGTCTTTTTGTGTGTCTCTAAACTGTTTTCTTTTTAAAAAAAATTGAAACAATGGAATTATGTGCTTTAATAAAATATCTTATGTTGTTTAAGTAATTCTAAGATTGTTTCATGATTTATATTTTTTGTATAGGCTTCTACAAGTATTAACGGTAATGATGATCATGATGTGGAGCTAAATTTTACATGTCATGCAGATGACGATGTTTGAATTACATATTTACGGTTTGAGATAATTTAAGTTTGTATTATATTTCCTTTTAGAAATAGTTATGTAACTGATACCTTAATATGAGAACATGATGTATTAGATTTTGGAATTAATATATTTTACTTTTGGTGAATTTGATGTTTGTTGTTATATTAGTATATGATGTTTATTTTGAAAATAATTTAGTTTACTTTATATATTTCAATACAGGTGAAAAAAAGAAAAAAAAATTATATGTTGAAATTGCACAAAAACTTTAGCCATAGGCTTAACCACGACATTAATACACGGTTAAATTAGTCACGGTAATATATTGTGTTTAAATTAACCATAGAAAAATATCATGGCTAAATTAACCACGATATGACCATGGATGTTGATGCAACAAAGATACTATTTGGTTACGGATTAGCCACAGAATTGGACCGTGACTAGTGGTAGCTAAAATTTCGATGCAAGACTTTTAACCATGTGCTCTACCATGATCAAAAGCCGTGGCAAAATCTAATTGACCAAGACTATTTTAGTATTAGAGTGCAATAAGCAGGTTGTTATGCATTGAAGCCGACATAATCCTACCTTCTTTTGTGCCTACTAGGCGAAGCCCAATTGTCCAGCCCAGTCTGGTTGGGATGGATTGGTATTAGGCTTCAGGCTAATCCATCCAAACTAAAGTCGAACTACCAATGTGACAAAATTATTGAATGTTAGTATTAAACCCTATATTAAAATTAAAATTTTGTCAGATGAAACATACATGGGAGAGAGAATCTTCTTTGTTCACACATGCACTTCTTAACACGGGTAAGACTGTTTTACTTGCTTAAGAGATTGCTGCCCTCTATTTTGTGATATCATGGTGGCATCTCCCAGGACTACATGGCTGTCATTAACAGTCTAACGTTACAGTTAGCCTACACCCCTTCCAGCTGAAACATATTGATGCAAAGAACACCATGAATAAGATGGTAAAGAATGGAGAATACACGACAATGTAAGTATGTAACACTGGAGTATTCACTTGCTGATAATGATGCCAGGCCAATACATATGCTAAGGCACAACCAAGATTGTTTTCTTTGAGTGATTATTCACTCCCACTACATTGAGTCGTGGGCCTCCAAATTTACAAATATAGGGATCATTTGGATAAAAATTTTGAATAGATTTTAAATGAAAAATCTTGATTCTATGTACATTTGTGGAGGTATAATGGTTGTAAGTTATGGGTATAAAATATATAGAATATTTAATCTAATTTGGACGTAGATTTCGACATTATTTTTATTGTTCGAAATGACGTATTTGTCCCTACGAATTTAAATCGAGTTTAGATGATCACAAAATTCTCTCATTAGGTGATGACAGCGATTTATGTGTAAATAATATAATAATACTAGAGTTCACCTGTAATATGATAGTACTAGAGTACACTTATAATTTTTGGTTGAATTTTATTTTATCTTATAGGTTATGTTCTTCTTGTAATATAAATTTATAGTAATCTTCATTAGATAAATTGATGACATTCATGGTAATTTTCGTTAGATAAATTGATGACATTCATGGTCATTTTCATTAAGTAAGTTACGTAAATTCATATTAACTTGGGAGTAAGAAGGTAAATGGACCTACATAATCTATAAGATTCTACCAAAATCACATCATTTAGTCGAGTATGTCAACAATTTTATTTTGAAATCAAAAGAGTTTCGGATAATGTGTATAATCAGTCACTATCAAGATTATGAGATAACTTGAGGCCCATAATCTCAACCAAGTAAGGCCTCAACACTCCAAACTCTTGATGATGGAGAAAGCATCAACCCAACAAGGAAATCTATATCAATCAATCTATATATCTATGTTGCATATCCGTGCAACATAAAGCGAGGATGATAGTTCATGTTTTGCATATAATAAAGCGAGGATGAAAATTACTCGATGTTGTTAGATCTTTTGATCATATCCGTGTAATATCCTTACACCGGTGCTTGACCCATTACACGGGTGACCTTTCTGAGCATTAGGACACACCCTATAGCCCACACACCCATGTTTAGCATATGACACCATAGCATTGCATTGCATATCGCCCTCGGGCGTACAGAAAAGGCTGAAAAGCCGACATTTCATATAAGTAAACGAGAAACCCATAGAAAGACCGATCTTTCTGGCGCACGAGGATGCCTAATACCTTCCTCGTGCTTAACTGGGATCCTTGCCCAATTTTCTGGTTTATGACCTTCTTTTCCATTGGCTTTATTGCATGATTTGATTGTTTTTAAGCGGTTTTCCTCGTCTTTCATTTTTAATAGACTAGGTGACGACTCTTGTATTTTTATCATTTGCTTTTTATTGTTTTTGCCTTGACTTTGCCAATCCTTGCGCATTTGGCCTTTCGTGCCAGTCCCGAGGCTGTCGCCGGCATGGTTACAGGAACTGGCGATTCCGCTGGAGATAACCAGATCCTAGCTTTTATTTTGGTTTCTCGTTTACTTTGGCTTCTTTCCTTGCTTGCTTATTTCCTTGCTTTGCTTTAGTTGTCCCTTTATAAGAGGTGCTTTCTTACATGCATGCCTTTTGTATACTGGGTGTTTCCTTTTTACATTTGCTATGTCACAACTGTTGCACATAACCTGCACATGCTTCCGTTTGTTAATTCATGGTTGATTTGCATGTTTCTTTCCCTTCTTGTATATGCCATGTGTAGACACCCCGATTTTGAGGTGACTCATTGATAAGACTCTAGTTGTTGCTTTGGATGTGGCTGATCCTTGAACCAACCCTAAACCCATAGCAAGCTCGCAGCCCAATTAGAAAATCAGACCAGTAGGGGAGAGCACTTAGCTAGCACAACTACCTAGCACACTTAGCTAGCATACCTACCTGGCACACATAGGTGGCGCACATAGCTGGAGCACCAACCTAGCGCACCAACCTGGCGCACAGCCACTTCGCAGGCTGCGGGCTGCTGGCTTTCCACCTCCCATGGCTGTTACCTCTAGCAACGAATATGCCATGGAATCTTCCAGCCTTTCGTCTACGAGGCCCCCTGCCTTCCCATGAGTTACCCATGAGAAAATCCTATATAAGGACACCCATAGGCAACCATATGGAGAGGTTAGAAATCTTGAATTCAGCAAATCTGTTCTGAGCAAGCATCCTGCACGAGCTACTCCTTCTTTCCAACAGCTTATTTTCGTTTTCTAGGGCATTCCTTTGCGTCCTAAAGCCTCCTTGTTCCTTCTAGAGCAGCAAGGATTTCTTTATCTCTGATATTTCAAGAAGGAACATCTTGGGAGGTAGGCTTTCTACGTCTTCTTTCTCCTTTAAATTTCATTTTAAAAACATGATAAAGCATGCTCGAAATCTTACATATGGTCTGATTTATCCATGTTTTTATGAAGTTTTATGATAAACATGTTTGCTCTCTTTGCAAAATGATCTCCATGCTAATCTATACTTATATTTCTAGCATAAAATCTGCATTAGTTATCCTTTTTGCCATTTCCTTGCACATAGCACTTTGCCACGCACTCATATGTTCTTGCACATAGAAATATGCTTATGATCATCATTTACATATGTTTTGTATGGCGTTATCCAGATCATGTTTATTCTTTGGCATTTTGCATGTTTTCATACATGAACCCATCAACTTATTTTGGTTTTGAATACATGATTTACGATAATTCTCGATCGTGTGCATTCTCATCATATTTTCAGTTCTTAATATTGGCATGAACCCATCTGCATTAGCATGAATCACCTTATATCTCTACTGGGGCGGATTCTAGATCAGATTGCAGTCTGGTCCAGACTCTCTGGCTCGCACCACTCTGGCCACCGTTCAGCGCACCACTCTGGCGCACCGTTCCAGCGCACCACTCTGGCGCACCCAGCAGGCGCACCAGATTGGTCAGAGCGAAACACTCGCATTGCATCTTTATTTGCATGATTTTATCGTAGGGTTTTAAGCTTGTTTCTTTTATGACTGATTCTCTGATGTGCCATGATGACACCTGCATGATTTTCAGTTTTGATCGGATTGTTTTCCAACTATTTTCTCCATTTTGTTATTCAATTTTAGGCTGAATCTGGTAGGCTGATTGCACCTTACTCCTACATGGAGAGACCTATGCATCAGCCCATGATCCAGTGGCCTGATTGGATCCTGCATCCTTCATCTAGTTCAAATAGGTGAGACCTTGTGTGAGGCTACCAGCCCTTGAGCACAAGGTCATTGCATTTGCATTTCTTGCACTTTTGAGGCGTGATTTCTGAGTTTTACAGAATGATTCTACTGCATACCTTTCCAAAGTGCATCCTCTGATGTTTGTTTGGTTTTGCATGGCTTTCTGTCTTTCCCTCAGCATATTTAATTGGCCCACCTAGACGCACATAGGTGGCGCACCAAGTAGGCTCATCGGCCTGTTTTCAGTAGCACACGATAGGTTTTTATATGTTTTTGCTTGCTTTCTCGACCCGATTTGCTTCTGTGTTTTCCTTTGGTTTTCTTCCTTGATGCATTAGGAAGGCACACCTTTGTTTTCAACAGTTTTCTTGCATTTTAGATTGCATTAAGCATATAGTAAAGCAAGGATGATAAATCGCTCAAGATATTAGATCTTTGATCTTATTGTGCAATATTATTGCATCAACACTTGACCCGACATACGAGCGATGTTTCTGAGCATTAGGACACGCCCCTACACATCATGCACCCGTATTTTAGACACCACACATATTAGCATGGCATGGCATATCGCCCTCGAGCGTACAGCAAAGGCTGCAAAGCCGACATTCCATAAGCAAGAGAGAAATCAATAGAAGACCGATTTATCGGGCGTACGAGGGTGCCTAACACCTTCCTCGTACGTAATAAGATCCTTACCTGCATTTCTGGTTTACGAAGACTTTTCTTTTAGTGTTTTGCGTGATTTTCATGTTATATGGTTTTCCTCGTCTCCCATTTTAATAGACTAGGTGGCGACTCCTGCATTTTGCATTATTTTATTTTTACCGTGGCTTTGCCGACTTTGTCACACACATACATATTTGTTGCCATCCTCGACGGCATGGTTACAGGAACTGGCGACTCCGCTGGGGATAACCAGATCCCGACTTCGTTTTGGTTTCTCTTTGCTTCGGCTTTCTCCTTACTTGCTTTGTTTTTTTCCCATGCCATGCTTTCTTTTTAAGTGGTGTCTTTTTGCATGCATTGCCTTTACTATGTTGTTCTTTCCTTTCACACATTTGTCATGCCACCACTTTTGCACATATTGTAGCACATGTTTTCATTTATTTATTCATGTCTACTTGCGTGTTTATTTCCCTTCCTATATATGCCATGCCTAGGAGATTAGAGACATGCTTACTTCCCCTTTTGGTTAATGAAAACATAACAACCAAAATTATTAATCTTAAGGCAAACTAGGGACAAACTGCAAATCTCCCCCATGGTTTAATAAGCTTGCAAGTAAAAAACTTAAAGTATACTTTGCATACATCATATAGGGCATGCATCCTCTCCTCTCTAAGCTTACCTATACAGTATGCGAAGGACATGTTCCGATGGTTCATCCTAATGGCTTTGGCGTAGGATGAAAAATCGAGCTTATTCCCCCTTAACTGGGGTCGTGTCGGTGTTAGTAAAACGGCACAGCCTACTGCTTTGGCAGAGGTCAAGGCTCCGAAAGCACCACTCATTCACTGCCTATGCTTTGGCTGGGATTTAGAACGGGGACCTTATTATTTCTAACCTTAAGTCGGAGACCTATTCACCCTAGTGTGTGAACCCGGAGTAGACAGCTTGATAGGACACCCCTAGTTGGTGAGAGAGTGCATACTAGAGGCATGCATTCGCATTGCATACCACTATAATCATTGCATCTTGCTAATTTGTTTGTTTTTGTGCATAGGAGTTCTGATCTGTGAGTTTCCTCAGCCTGAGCTCAAGATCTTTCCTTTCACTGACTTTGTTTGCGACCCTACTTTCGATCACATCTCCCGAGTTATTCGTCACTTCCGATGATAGCTCGTCTTAGGGTTCGTCCTGTTCTTCCAAGCCACAGTCCAATCCTCACTCGCTCGCGATCCGTGATGGCCCAGCATGCTGGCGAGTCTCTTTCCCCTGCTGTCTAGGAGGAGGTCCCTGTCTCGGGACACTCTTCCTATGTGTCTGTTCCTGTCATTTCTGCTGCCTTCACTTTTGCCTTAGCTTCTGGAGGACCTCCACCGCCCCATTTTCGTGTTCCCGTGGCAAACCCGCCTTTAGGATCACCTGCCTGGTCTTCTCCTGCTATCGAGGTCACAGCAGTCAAGCCTGTCTCTCCCCAAGGCTATGTGTTTACTAGCCCTTCTCCTACTGCGACTGTTTCAGTAGTAGCTACCCCCCAGTTTGGACAACTGGGATCTCAGCCTTTTGCTTCTACCCCTGTCTTGCCTCCATCTGTCGGAGCCACCGGCGACGATCCCACGACCACGCAGCTGCAACAAATGTCAACCCTTGCCCA
The DNA here is from genome assembly GCA_024699735.1 of Posidonia australis. Classification (NCBI taxonomy): domain Eukaryota; kingdom Viridiplantae; phylum Streptophyta; class Magnoliopsida; order Alismatales; family Posidoniaceae; genus Posidonia; species Posidonia australis. Next base: position 794 of record JAMKQA010009454.1, on the reverse strand, counting down.
GTAGCTGCAGGGATTAGCACTGACGCTCCAGCCCTTCTCAGCTTTGTCTTTTCTGGCTCCCGAGTTGCCTGCGCAACCGGCCTTAGGACCACAGTTTGCACCTGCTGCACTCCCACCACAGCCGTCGCCATCCCTTGTCTCTCCGGCAATAGGGGTGTCGGCATTACCCTCTGTTACACCAGCACAGCACAGCACCCACCTCAGTATGCATCCCTCCTATCTGGTGGCCAGCACCTAAGGCTGGCGGGAGCATTGCCATCTGTGAGTGTTGATACCATCCCGGTCCAACAATTCTACTCCCACATTCTGCACCACTAGTTGCACCACCTCTTGCTTTTCCTTCACCCTTTTATCACACACAGGCCTCATCCTTCATCCCACAGCACACTGCACCCATGCACGGGTACACTGGCCATCCTGCTGTAGCACCAGACGGCGGAATGGTGGACCTGAAGGAGCCCTTGGGGGCGACCCATATAATGTATGCAGCACCTGCCTCTACTGCACATCCCACAGCTGCAATAGCTCCAGATGCTCTCCTCGCGAGAGTAAACGATCTGGAACACACTCTCCGGCAAGTGCAAGGCGGGGACCGCCAGTCCTACCAATTCCGGGACCTCTGTTATTTCCCAGAGGCGACTCTCCCACCGAATTTTCATATTTCGGAATTCAAAAAATATAATGGTAGGGGCTGCCCAATTGCCCACCTCAAAGCCTATTGCGGAGACCTCGCTCAGCTTCAGGCTGACGAAAGGTTGTTGATCCGCCTGTTCCAGAAGAGTCTCACGGGGCCC
>JAMKQA010009453.1:0-10301 GCA_024699735.1 Posidonia australis | reverse complement strand
GCTTAATGGGCTTGCGCGGGCCTAATGGGCTTGTGTGGGCTTGTGCGGGCCTAAGTGGGCTAGGATTTTGGTGGTTGCAACCAGAGCATCAACCGGAGGAGCCTGCTGCCAAGTGACTTCAAAATCGGGGTGTCTACACTATTCACTAGGCTGATTGGCCTAAAGTCTTTAATGTATTGAGCACCATTCTTCTTGGAAATTAAAGTAATAAATGTTTGATTAATGGGTGCTAAGAATTCAGGGTCACTAGAGGAGTAAAGGTTCTGAAAGATATTGAGAATATCAAATTTTAATAGATCCCAAAAATGATGATAGAAAGTTACGGGAAAGCCATCAGGTCCTGGAGCTTTGTCTCCAAGTAAGCTAAACACATTCTTTTTAATCTCCTCAATTGTAAAAGGCTCCTCTAGTAATTCAGGGTGTGAAATCTTTTGAGGGAGTAAGTTATCCCAATTGATAGAGACCTTGAATCTTTTTTCCTTGTTAAATTGCCAAGTGAAGTGTCTTTCTATCTCTTTACAAATTTCTTTGGGTGAATAAATCAGTGTTTCATTTATGTTCAATGAAGCAATGGTGTTGACCCTCCTACGACATTTTACCATGTTGTGGAAGAAGGCTGTATTTAAATCCTCCTCTTTGAGCCATTGTATTCTAGATTTTTGCTTTCAGTAAGTTTCTTGTTCCTTTAACAGGGAGATATGTTCTATTCTTAGAGCCTTTTTCTCTTCCCAAATATTATCACTAAGCACAATAGATTCAGTTAGAGCATCAATGTATTCTATTTGTGATTCTATAGATAATAATCTGTTTTTTCTCTCCTCCCTGATTGGACCTATCCAATTTTTGATATGTTGTTTAAGGTTTTTAAGCCTGTATGCAAAAACAACTATGGGAGAATGCGAAGAGCAAATATAAGTGGATTTATGCCAACAATCTAGTAAGAATTATTCAAATCCATCGATATAAAACCAAGATTCATAAAATCTGAATGGGAAGGGACCCCAGTCAAGTGGGATTGTATCGAGAATGATGGGGATATGGTCTGATACCACCTTGGCCTTTCCAGAGCAAAAGGCATGAGAAAAATGACCAGTCTGTAGAAATAAGGAATCGGTCAAGTTTGACTATAGTTGGATGTGATTGACAATTGGACCATGTGAAAGAGTAATTGTTGAGGGAGAAGTCCATTAGGAAGTTATTTTCAATAAATTCATTGAAACTTCTCATAGAAGAAGTGATTCCAGACCTAGAAGAGTGTTCATAAGAATATCTAGTTACATTAAAATCACCACCAATGACCCAATTGTTGTTAACTAGATTACTAAGGTTATTCATTTCCTCAATAAAGTCTTCTTTTAAATTGGACTCATAGGGACCATATATCCCTGTAAGCCACCATTCAAATCCATCCATACAATTTTTGAAATTTAGAGGGAGGCTATAAATGGCACGCATAGTATTAGATAACTCAATAAATTTGTCATCCTAACCTATGAGAATGCCTCCTGAGGCACCCATAGAGGGCAGGTGTGACTATATATTGATTTTCCCTCCTCCTAGGGATCTAAGTGTACCTGCGGAGAATGTTTCCTTCTTAGTTTCACTTAGAATTATAATGTCACACTAACTAGATCTGATGAAATTACGTACTGCTCTTTTCTTTCCACTTGTTCCTAAACCTCTTATATTCCATACTACTATAATCATTAAGTACTGGAGGACAAGTGAAGAGAAGTTAATTTCTCAACTGTATTAGTGCAAGCATCTAGATTAATGTGGGACAGACCCTGATCTTCCCTAACCAAGTTGAAGAAGCTCTTAGTTTCTTCGAGGGAATTAAGAGAAAAACCAATTTTGCCACAGAAGGATTGAAATTGTTCATAAGAGTCGCAACAAGTGAATCATTCAATAAAGTATTTGTGTCTATATTGTCTATTATGCTATCAAGAGAAGAGGCAGTAAAGGATGCATAATTGTTTGCAGAATTGATATTATACTAAGTAGTAATTCTTGGAGCAATGGACATGATGTTACCTGGAGCATGCACAAGGGTAGCCGGGTGAGAGGTGTGGTTCATAGTATTAAAATTGCCCAAGTCATCTTTCTCCAAACAGTCAAAAATCGCCAACACTTTCTTGAACTTGGCCATAGAGATGTTTCGAGCCTTTATCTCTGCCTCCACAAATTTAGATGTTTCAGTTGCTACTTGATTCTCTACCACTTGAGGAGTTATAGTAGGAGTCGTTTCAGTAGAGAGGGTGGGTGAAGCACTGCAGAATCCTCCAGAGGATGATGGGGAGGGGGTAGGTAAGAGACCAGCAGTATTTGAAGATGGAGTGTACTGAGAGGTGAGACTAGAGGATCTAGTCCAGACATTCTTCTCGTTCATGGGGGCTTTTCCACCCTTTGCACCTCTCCAACCCTTATTGTTCTTAAATGGTTTCCTAGTGGGGTCTAGGCCTCTGGGTTCTGAAGAGGCTAAGGGTGGTTGCTTGGGCCAAGCAGGGATAGGTTTTGGAATAGTGAGGGAGGGTGCACAAATGTCCCAACTGCGCCTATATTTAATGGGATAAACTATTTTTCCAAATGCAAAGAATCTAGAGTCAGGGATGTCCTTACCCGAATGAATTCTCACTCTGATTCTCGCGAATCCCTGATATTTAACGCGGTCAATGGAAAGGTCGACCTCAAGAAGATCCGCAAACTCAGATACCATATGGTGAAATACATCTACATTCCAAAGGTGATGGGGAATCCCTTCCAATTTGATCCAGACCCCTTCTTCCCTAAGAGTGAAAACCACGTTGGAGTTGGGGGACCAAGGGATGAAGGAGGCAGAGAGTATTTGGAGTGAAGACCCATATGTACTGAGGGTTTCGTTTCTGATCGTGGGGGAAGGGAATTTCAAAAGGAACTTGCCTAGGGAAAAATCCTTAACTTCGATCCTAGAAGGAGATGGCTAGTTTCTAGAGATGTGATTTTCCAAGGTTTCTTTAGTGAGTTGTTCAGAGTGCGTTGTAACTATGGCGCAGCAGTAGAGGGATAAGAAGAGGTCACAGGTGGCCTCGGAGGGTGGGATGATGTTAGGGTTATGAGGAGAGAGACTCGTCGTGGTGGCAGTAGAGGGAGAGAGGGATGTCAGTGCCTGAAAAAATTTACAAATCGCCACAGAGTGGGATTAGGAGTTGCATTTAAAGCAGGAACCAGAAAATTTACAAAATCTTTTAGAATGACCATGGAGGCCGCAACTGAAGCATCGTCTAGTTAAAGCAACAGAAGCTTACCAATGGAGAGCGGATTTTCCTTCTAGTCACCACCTCCCACCCTTCCTCCTTAGATTCTTCAGACCAGGCTGGAGTGTCTTCTTTTTTCTAGGAGTGACTAGAAGACTTAGAGTGAAATAGTGGAGAAGCTAAGGCGTCCAATCAAGTGCCAGTGAGAGAAGATGGAGGAGGAGAATTGTTTTTGTCAGATAAAATCTCTATGTTAGAAATTTGGGTCGAGATTTTCACAAAGTCATAAATTTATTGTTGAGAGGGAATAAAACAATTCATTTTTTTTCGCATGTTTCCTCAAAACATTGATTACTAGATAAGACAGAACGGCGATACGAATCGCTTGTGTCAGATGAAACGCCAAATTCACTGTGGAGATCAGAATGTCCTGTCGAATAACCCATAAGTTCATTAATGTCAAATTCCACTAATTCATGAGTGAATGGAGAATTAGCGTCATTATTATCTAGACAATAAGGATAATAAGGATAAAAAGCCTTGATATTAGTGTTAATAGTCGGTGGTTGATAAATTGAATAACTCCACACAGAACTCGAGGAGACTTCTGTGATATCAGAGGACGTGTCAGAACCTCGAGAGACCCGTCGGCACTCCGTCTCCCTCAAGCAAGCCGAAAAATCAGTTGTCCGACGACAACCAACCGGAGATGCCTTCCCGGCCGAAGGAACAGAAATGGCCAAGGGATCATTTAAAGAGGAGAAGATGTACAAAGAACAATAATCTAAATAACTAATAACCTCTGAATCACAGAGGGACGAGCAATCATGAACCAAAACTCTAGCGGAAGTGTCAACATTAAGATCTGAGCTTAAATCACCGTAAAAAAATACTGAGAAGTGATTGTTCTCACAAATAGAAGAATTCACATTCAAATCCACACGTAGATAACAACAAGTGAGAATATTAAGCCAGTTAAAAGAGATCTCAGTGATAGGAAAGAAACAATCCACGATCACATCGATTTTGATCTCAGAGGGTAAAGAACATGAAGAAATACCGCAATGTAGTGATCGTAAAATACTGGATCTAAGCTAGAAAGCCACAAAACGTCCTAGAAGGGGCGGAAACTCCCAAGGACACCGAGGTCGAACTCCCATCGACCATGAGCAAGGCAGATCTGCCGGGGGGCAGACAAAAACACCGAATTTGAAAGGGGGGAAGCAAGTTTCTTCCCAAAACTGCATACCTACCAGGGGGAGCGACGGTGAGGATCTAGATTTCTCCGAGAGCCGGTGCACGCGTGTATAAGCCAAAGCCAGGGATTCGTCCTCCTCTAGGAGATGGGCCTTGAAAGCCTCCCAGTTGAAGCATGTTGCTTGGTGGAGAAGCTCACGGGGGCGAGAAGGATTTCACCGGCAAGGGTGTCTTTTCCTCATTCTTCCTCCCTTCCCTTCACAAATTTGTCTTTTGTTTTTTCCTCTGCTTTTGGTGGTTCTTATGATTCTTACGATAGAAGAAGAAGCCTTGCTCTTGTAATCGTGTTGTTTAAAGCTGGTTGCTTCCTTTTATGTTAATGGCCGTTGAACTCGAGTTGGCAAAATGAAAAACATGGAATTTCATTTGATTAGAAGCTGAATTTTTCATTCCTCAAAATTTTTCTTCCATCTTGTGGCAAAGAAGCTGACATTTTTTCCTTCCTCCCCGAGGCAACTTCTGCCTCTACCCTTCCTCTCTTATATATAGACATCTTGCTTATCTTTGAGGACAATCCTTCACTTTTTTGAGCTTGTATGTTGAATGTTTATCAATAAAATATTTGGTCGTATGACTTCCCACCTTTGCTTAAATAAATTCTGCGTATTGGGATTTTGAAACGTAATCTAACTTGTGAAAGTGGAATGTGCATTAAACGTAATCTAACTTGTGAAATGTTATGGTCTTTACAGGTTTAAGATTTTTTTTTTTTAAATTTCATGCCAAAGTAATGAGGTGCTGCATGAAAGGAAAACAATTGATACTACTCTAATTTAGTTGTGCTAGGTTGAATTTTGGTCCATGCAATATTTTTAGAAAGAAAGTAATGATGTTAAATTGGAAGATGCAAGGAGCCATAGCATTTTGCAGTTGTGGTCTCTATTATTATGTGAAACAATTACATTTATGCGAGCTCATTGACCTTGTTCTCTTTAATGCTTTACATGTATCATCAGTTTATCTTTGAATAATGCATCCCTAGCATTCTAGTATTGTGCTTTGGGCGTGTTTGATTTGTGAGAGTCGCGATTCTGATGGAAATGAAATTAATGGAGCAAGAATTTGAAATTTGAGTAGAATTAAAGTTCGGTGTTCGATTCTATTCTCAGGCTTGGGAGTTCTAGAGTTTGGTTAATAGAATTTTGAACTTTTGGATGGATATGAATGTATTTTAAAGGACCTATGATGAATTTATCTCAGAAAAGAAAATGAAGTTGACGTGTGCACCAATCTAAAAAGAAAACTAAGGATCTATTTGTGCATAAAATTTAACAGAAAATGGAATTCTATATTCAATAGGAATTACTAGGAAATGGAAAGTAAGGAAAATTAATTTCCTATTGAAAAAGTTCCTACTGTTTGTGTCTATTCAAGAAAGCAAAAAAACTGATATATTAGTATTTGTATTTATCAACAGATTCCAAAGAAAAGCAGATATTGTTAACCTGACAATTGTTAACTTGAAAATCAATTAAATATCTAATTTCAAAATATAAATTTAAATCGTACAAAAGTTCTAATAATATTACAAGTTCATGATATTTTCAAGCATTACAAGTTCTACATATTTTCACTCAAGTGATATGTAACACTTCAGAAGATAGGGTTTCAAAACGACAGTTCACCATTGGTGTGCTTATCAGACTTCTATATTCAACATCTCCTTCACTGATACCTCGAAGTGTCTTAAGTGTGCTACCAAATGCTTTTTCAATGCTTCTAGGAAAACATTCATACGTTTTCCCAGGTAGCTATCCAAATAATATACATGATAAGAACAGAGTATCATGTCTCCACATACTGAAACATATGTATCATGATATCCACAGTCATTTAGAAACCTATATCTGACTTACATTCACTATAGCTTCTCTAACAACAGAAATGCATATCTATAACACAAGCTTCTATTAGAACATAACCCACATGACATTCAAAAATATAATTGTAGCAAAAGATGTGCAATAGTGTGATACAAAGTAAAAAGAACTACCAATGAAAGGTGATCTGCAGGAATTCTTTCTCGCTTGATACTTTTCCATTCCATAACCTAAATACATAGTGTAAGTCTCACAGAACGAAAGAATGTGTGTGTATGCATATTTTTATAAACAGAATTGATGTTATCATTACTAGTGATGCTTTCGCAAAACAGAAAAAACTACAAGATATATAACAAGGGACATAAGAATAGTTAGCAATTGTATTACCCATACTATGTATAAATTATTCATTAACTAAAAGTTAAATAGGATCTAAAAAAAGATAAAGATTTAGAAATAAAATAATACCATGTAACGCCCCTCTTACGTTACATATTAGTATCAATACTACCCAAGCATTATTACAAAATAAATAATTATGAAAACTAAATTAACAATAAATTTTAACAATCTGCCACTACCCAGAATCATCGTGTACAGCTACGTGACTCCAACTATATACACCAGAACTAGACTGTACTCCTCAATTTGCATCTGAAAGCAAAAACACAGAATAATACACGTATGAATGACATCAATGTCACTCAATATGCGCCTACCAAAAACCGAGATCAAAAAACACTAGAAAACTACAAAAGGCATATAGAATCAAGCTAAGCAAAAGAACCACTAGAACCATAAAATCCAAGTATATACATCTAAAAATCCACTTTACAAACCATGCATTTTCAAATCATAGCTATCATTTTTTTTCAGAATCTTACGTATATTCAAAAACCACTTCCATGCATTTTGGGAAGCCAAACCTTAGCTAGAAACCAGCTCAAAACCACATGCACATAGAGCATAAAAATCCGTCAAGTCACCCTTGACCATTGGCAATTAACCAGCCACAAGTAGTTGGGGAGACTCCTACTCAGATTCTACTACACTGTCGTGATGAACTACTCCATGTAAGAGTCCAACAGACCTAGTCTCAGTCTCAATTTATCATCATATCACACAACACAGGATGCGTCCTCACGACGCTCTTTAGTGTTCAAGCATTAGGAGACTCAAATCCCAGACCCAACTAGCACTAGTACTAAGGGTAATTCAGATCTCCCATATCTCAGGTCCTGTAGTATCACAGTCACAGTCATGAAGCTCCATCCTCAAATCAAAACTTAGCAACCACGACCTTAAATGCGTACCTGACCTTTCAAAGGTATCTACACCCTTACTTCCTTGGTACGGTCTTTTGATTATGTGGTTTCTACCAAAACAACGGAAAACCTTTTCAAAACATATGCATTCTCTTTCGAAATCATTTTCCAAAGCATTTTCATCACAAAAACTAATTTCTGAAACAACATAATTACACAAGTCTTTTCTTTTTCAAAACATTTATTCCTTTCAAAAATCAATTCAAACACCTTGACCAGGAGCAGACCACATCGGTCAGACGTGCCAAGAATCATTGCTGGCTCCTCACGCAACCTAGTTGTGCTACCAAGACATGCCTTCCATTCGCGTTGGTAAGATTCGCTTACCATTCACACCCGATCATTAAAAACTGACAAAATAACAAAACTCAAAGATAACCAGAAATTGCCCATTTTTTTGGGATTCAGAGAAGTCTCAACCCAAGTCATTAAAAATCTCACATAATATATCAAAGTGAAGAAAACGAAATAATCTACATTTTAGAACAAAAATAAGAGAAACCATCAACCGTAGCTCAAGTTAAAAAAATCCAAAGTAACCCATATGAACTTATTGTGCATAGATACAAATAATTTCAAGCAAAATCTTTGAAAAATACTCCATAGATTCAAGAATTCTACCATACATTGAAAATGAGCTAATCTACACATTTATCATCAAGCTGAGCATAATCAACAAGAGAAATGAAGAAAAGGAGGTGGTAGGACACATATAGTGTAACGTCGACAAGCCTTTCTCCTCCTTCTTAGGTGATCAACTTCTTCTCTCTCTCCAACTTTCTGTCTTACTGTGTTTTTCTTTCTCTCTTCCTCTCGTTCTGCCTCAAGCCAAGGGGTCTCGAGCCCTTTATATACACCTCTCACCGCCAACAACCGCCTAGAAATCCAGGCTAGGTGGCGGCGAGGTGAGACATCTTAACGCAGGGCATGGTGCCTGACACAACAGCGTTGGCGTCAGGGTAAGCTGCGCACTGTAGCGTAAAAGAAACGACAACGATTATTGTATTCTTTCTGATATTAATGGCATTTACTGTATTCTGAACTACATGCTCACAATTCGCGTCAATGATATCTGCTAGCACTTCGTGTCAATCACATTCGCCTGGGAGTTGTGCCAACTACGTCCCCCTATAACAGTCACCTGCTACGCATGCCTGATCCATACAGGCCTAGATATTACATCCTACCCCCATAAAAGAATTTCATCTTCGAAATTTACCTCTAGTAGAATAAGTGGGGGTATAGTGTCCGAACATCTACCTCATGTTCCTAGGTAGTCTCCTTTGTGCTATAGTGCTGTCACTGAACTAGTACAAGGGAAATCACTTTATTTCTGAGGACCTACTCTTTTCGGTCAAGTATGTGAACAACGTCCTCTATCATGGACAAATCCTCCTGTAACTCTTCTAGCTGCACTGGTATCACCTGGTACACGTCCATCAAATACTTTCTTAGCATAGAAACATGAAACACACTATGCACACCTGCAAGCTCCGGAAGTTGATCCAACTTATATGACACTTCCCCAATCCTTTTAAAAATCTGGTATGACCCAATGTAGCAAGAACTCAGCTTCCCCTACTTTTCAAATCTTACCACTCTTTTAATTGGTGAAACCTTTAAGAAAACGAAGTCTCCTACTTCGAATTCCAAATGTCTCTGTCTCTTGTCGGCATAACCCTTCAATCTACTCTATGCAGTCACCAATCTCTTTCTAATCAACTTTACTTTGTCTACATACTGTTGCACAATCTCTAAGCCCACAAGTTAACATTCGCCTACCTCACTCCAACAAGTGGGCATTCTACACGATCTGCCATACAAAGTTTAATATGGTGTCATCCCAATGTTGAAGTGATAACTGTTGTTGTAAGCAAACTCGATCAACGACAAATTTTCCTCCAACTTCCTCCAAAATTCAAGACACAGGTCCTCAACATATCCTCCAATGTCTAGATAGTCCTTTCAATCTAGCCATCTGTCTAAGGATGGAAGGTAGTGCTGAAGATCAATACAGTGCCGAATGCTTCTTGCAATGTCTCCCAGAACTTTGATGTAAATCATGTCTCTATCAAACATGATCGACACCAGAACTCCATACAATCAAACTATCTTAAACACATACAACTCTACCAGTTGTGACAATAGGAGATTCACCCTCACGAGAAAGAAGTGTGCTGACTTTGTAAGCCAGTCAACGATTACCTATACTGTGTCATTCTTTCTCCTGGTCTTGGGTAATCTTGTCAAGAAATCCATCGACACATACTCTCATTTCTAAATCAGAATATCGAAAGGTTGTAGAGTCCCTTTGTAACGCCCCGAACCCGGGCACATTACCAAAACACAGCATCACAAGTCTAATTACACAAATTACAGAACAAAAGGACTGTAACTAAGGCTCACCTATAGGATCTCGATGCGCGGCAAGAAACTCCAATTCCTGCACCAAAAACTGGCTACACGCGGTCTGCACGTGAAAACACACAGCACGCGTGAGTGACATCTACGTCACCCAGTACGCGCCCCCAAAACACACAACTACAACAAGCACGATAAAACCAAAAGAAAACATGTTTCTTATCATTGCAAAACTTGGTTTTCTCATCTTTGAAAATCATTACTTGATTAAATCAACACTTGGGACTTCAATCCCAAAAACC
>JAMKQA010009452.1:0-13051 GCA_024699735.1 Posidonia australis | reverse complement strand
CCATTCCAAAACTGGTCGCATCACCCTGGCCACAGGCGATCGACCTGGCCACAAGCAGCTGGTGAGGATTCCATGTCACCACACCCACACTGCAGTGCCGCGGTGAACCACCCCACGCTGGAGTTCAACCGCTCCCGCCACAGCCTCAAAATGTACCCTCACTAGTACAAGCACGGAGTGCGTCCTCGGGACGCCCTGGTGCCCGAGCACCTGGGGACTCTAACCCCAGACCCGTCCAGCACCGGTACTGAGGGTAGTCTGGGTCTCCTGTACCCCGGGTCCTACAGTACCACCACATTCTAGAGACTACTACCCCGGACAGCAAACTCGGCAACCACAACTAAGGACACGTCCCTGACATCTCTAGAGGCCTCACTACCTCGTCGACAAGTCCTGGTTTCATTGTGGTTCCTACAATTCCATTAATCTCTTTAAAACCATATGCAATTTCTCTTTTTCAAAACATTTGTCAAAACCATTTTCCATTCATAAAACTCTTTATAAATCACACGCATTATGCATCATATTATCACCTGTTGTTTTTAAGCCCACACATTCATTCATGGTCATTATACCATGCGATCACCCCTCACATGGGTCCACATTCATACACATAAGCCATGTTTCAATATCTCATGGAAAACATCATTAAAAATCAACATACTCACATGCAATGTTCTACAAGTTATTTCCATGCATCTTATACATTTATCATGTATTTATTCATATTTATTAACATTTTCTAAGCATTTTTCAATATTGCCCTAGGTCCTGATTCGGCATAACGAATAGGGTCTCGGTCGACCGAAAACCCCTGATTCGGTCCACTGAAATATTTTGGTATACCGAATCCCTGTCAGTTTATCAGTCCCCTGCCAGAACGGTCGACCGAAATCATCCGGTCATCCGAAATCCCCTGATTCGATCGACCGAATTTCCCCCGGTCGTCCGAATCAATGGTCCATGGAGCCACTTGGGAGCATTTCGACATACCGAACCCAGTTCGACATACCGTTTTCTGCGATTGCAGAAAACCTCTCCGACCTCCGTCTTAACTTCTCCTCAAAGTGGGAGTAAGGAGCGGACCCCTCTAAAATACCACAAAAATTACAGGTAAAACATGGGGTGTAGACCTCCAAGTCTACTTCAAAACTCCTCAAATCGATCATAAAACCATTAAGCATGTTGTTCTAAAGAAAATCACAAAGCCATAAGACCCATTCGATGTCACTGTAGCATGCATCAAGAATTCCACAAAAAATCCCACAAAATATACATGGATCAACATTATGTTAACGTAATGCATCAATCCTCACATTCCAACACATTTCCCTATTTTTGCATGATTTTAACAGCATTACCCCTTTGATTTATCCATTAACCCTAAAATACCTCAATAGACGGAGGGAAACGGAAGGGGAACGTGTACCTGGCTTCAACGAGCCTCGCGTGCCCTCAAGCTCTGGCGGTGCACGACACTAGCCTTCCCCCCCAACACTCGCGCAATCTCCTCCGACGCGCGACTCTTCCTCAGCCTCCGCACTCCCTCTCGCCCTCCCTCTGGTTTCTCCGCTCCTCCCCCATGCCGCATGCCTCTCATTAAAGCCACTACCGCCTGCCATCCCCACAGGTTCCGCCGGCCTCCTGCCAGCCTCCCTATTGCCGACGGACGGGATGGGCAGGCCTCCCGCCAGGCCTCGCGTGTAGGGGAACTCAGGTCACTGGTGTGGTCACGGGAAGAAGAGGCACAAGGCACATGAGGTTGGTCTCTTTGACTAAGTCCACCCCTTAAGTCCAAGTGGGTTTTACCCCAAACATAGGTCCTAGTTACAAAACAAACCCACAAACCAAAGAAGTCACACTACAAAGGAGAAACCAGGGGCACAAAACACAGGGAGAGACCACAGCCAACAAACACAACCTGGATTTGCCATTAATAAACCACACACAAATAATTACAAGAAATTCCATGGTTTATATTAAATGGAAAAGCATGCACATATGTTACACTTGAGTACTGTATGAAGGACGTCGTAAGGAGACGTATCTTGTGGTGACCAGTGTAGGTGGGACACATGTCTCGTAGCTAGTAGTATCCTGAAAGACAGGATTACCTTCCTAGGAGGGGTTGGTTGGGCGTCGATTCTCCATGTGGAGGAAATCGTGAAACGGTGATTGACTCCTGTACACAATGGCACACCGTAGCAGTGCAGTACACCTTAGTACCTGATTGTAGCCAGAGTTAGTTGCTCGACGTCGGGCTTCTCGACTGACTGTGTATGGTTTTGGCCATTGAGGGTCTTATTCGTAGTTTTGGTTGGTAGAGCCTAGTTTGTTGTTTTGATCGGTGTAGATTGTGTTTGCTGTGGTTTCGGCCTGTTAGGCCTGGCTTGTTAGTCTTAGTGGTTTTGATGAAAAGATTTGTGAAATGAATTTAAAAGATAAATTAATGTAGATTTGTTTTCTATTGTTTTCGTGAGATGCGTGCAGAATGACTTTTGTCACTCATACTTGTTTCTCGTGGTTTTAAGTTGCAGGTAGAGTAAACTGGTGTGTTTAGCATAGTGCACATAATCTGGAGTCTTGTAGCCATACACAGAGATTCTGGTTGTGGATACCGTTGTTTTGTTTTTAATTTTTTGTAATTTAATTTATTTTAAATTATTATGAAAACATGGACATCAAGGATTAAACTTGCACAATCACACGGTATGATGATGTCATCATGTTCCTTTAAGATTAGAAAAAATAAAGGCGTGAAAATGTTTTGAACATTGAAATAAATTACGGGACTCGGCCATGGGTTCAAATAATTATGGGGCGAGGAGATATTAGGCCCATGGGCAAATCATAGTCGTATAAAATTCTGCTCTGCAAAGTCTGAGCTTGGACCATGAATCTAGGCAATCAAATGATAGAAACAAAACATGAACAGTAACAAGTAAACCGAGTCGCTGAGAACAGCTGCCATCGCGGCATAATATGATACCAACTCAACTTGGAAGAAGGGCTGCAAATATTCTGCCATATTTGGTAACCCATTAAACAAATAATAACCTATGAAATTAAAATCCAGGCTCTCATTGGTCCGGTGGACTAACACCTTAGTGCCATTTTTTTTTTGAGGTAGTTCCGTGGTCGCAATGATATTTCAGGGTACAGTGAAACGGCAATGAAAACCAGAAACATCTACAGTTGTGATCGTATAGGCCTATTCTTCCACGTGTTGTCAGAGAAACAAAAAATAGATAAACCCTCAAGATGACCGACTCTTTCACAATTCACAAAACAGGTTGAACAATCGTAAGGTGCCACATGGCCTCGTGCTATTTTGAAACCTTAACGTAACCTGCTGCCACCTGTACATTGTGGGAAAAAAAGGGTAATTTTTAAAGAGGCGAAGAAAAAAAACATGAACAATGAAAAAGCAAGCAAGCCAAGAAAAAATACAAAACAAAAATCCAATTATCTACCGACAGGAAATAGTGCCGTGGATTCCGGTGGTTGGCTTGCTTCCGCGTCTTTGCTGGCCGCTGCTCCCACGATTGGACCATGTGGGGTGCCGGGCCGCTCTTGTGTCGTGACAACATTTGTGTGCATGTCTGTGGATCTCCTTTCATTATCGCAGTTATTGCTATTCTTATCTCCTTTTATTTATATAGATGGATTATGGGGTTCCTTTTGGGCCAATAGCTGTGACTTTTTGGCTTTGTAACACAAGTGGCAGTGGATGTGTTCCTGTCACCATCATGTCCACCAGCAAATTGAGGATCACTTGGTAACTAAAGCAGATTATTTGTTTTTATATCAATAGGTCCATATCTGGAAAAAAAAAACAGAAAAAAAAAGGAGTCTTGTGAGTTTTTTGGATGTTTTTGCTCTTCCTATTAAATAAATATTATTTTCTTACCATGTCTTCACTATTCGAATAATTCTTCCTCAATAATCTATAAATAAATAGACCTTAAACTTTAAACAATTTCAAGTACCAACGATCTTTTTTTAAATGGTAGATAAATCATAGAATATGAAGTGCTAAGGAGGACCCTCACACATGATTGAACATTTATATACCCTTGCTATACTCTGTCATTCTCACCAATGCCGTGTGTCTTTAGTGAAGTGTCGGCTGTATAGCTCAATAATTATGGCTCTAATATCTCGAGTTTCCTTTAAAGTATATTTAGAATATAAAGTGGATTAAGGTATTATGTACTTTAATTGTTTAAATATAAAATAAAAATATGAAAGTTGGATCATACACAAAAAAGATAGATGTATAGGCATATACAATGTTATTTTATAAGAGTATATATTTGTGTATAGTTCATATTAATCGTGTATGATGTTTAACTTCATATCTCACAAATGCCCAACTCCCTCTCCTAACTATGTTTATGATTTATTTTTTTCATATGTGACAGTTTTTTGTATTTGTTTTAAAATAGCCTGCTACTTTTTGTAATAACGTTCTCTCTTTAATCAAAGTGAGAATGATACTTTTTAACAAAGTTTTTAGAAGAAAGAGAAGTTAGCAGTGGAAAAAGAAAATACAATTAAATTCAATTAGCGATCTTTAAGTTCATATTTCGTATCTGTTCCCATGGTAGTGCCAAGAAATAAAGGTCATGGGTCGGAACCAAAAGTCCAAAGTATATCGGGTCAAAATCAATATATAGGAAATAAAAAAAATTCTATGCCTACGGTAACAAAAATGCATAGAGCCACACAATAGTGAAACAAGGACGTGTATACCAGCGGAGTTAATATAAAATTAATCATATAATTAAAAAAAATTCAAGTTTACATACATTAAATTTTTAAAAGAGGTGAAGTTTTGATACATTAAAATACTATGATTACATTCCAAAATATAATTATAAAAGAGAACTACAACGGTGTAATGCTCCGAATCCAGATACGTCACCTAAATCATAGTATCATAAGAAAAATTATACTAATTATGGTAAAATTAAATAACTATAACTGAGGCTCACTTCTAGGAAACAATGTACGACTAGAAGTTCCGACTATGGTACCGAAACTCGACTGCACACAATCTGCGTTTGAAAATCAAACAAGCACGTGTGAGTGACATTTAAGTCACCCAGTACGCGTTCCAAACCTACAAACAACAAAAATCCAGCGAAATGCCAAAAACATCCACATTTAAAACATCCTTGTCCTTTCCTTTGAAATTATTTGGGAAACTGTTTCCACAGTGTACTTTCTCAAGTTTCATTTTTTCTTTTCTTTTTA
The DNA here is from genome assembly GCA_024699735.1 of Posidonia australis. Classification (NCBI taxonomy): domain Eukaryota; kingdom Viridiplantae; phylum Streptophyta; class Magnoliopsida; order Alismatales; family Posidoniaceae; genus Posidonia; species Posidonia australis. The sequence goes on along the minus strand of JAMKQA010009452.1, from coordinate 7,792 downwards.
AAACATTTGGAATTTTATTTTCAAAACCACATTCCTTTTCCAAAAACCCATTTTTACCTTTTTTTTTTATACTCTTTTCAAAACATTTCTTATATTCTGAGAAATCCACATTTCCGACCAGATCCAGCCTAAAACACAATGCCTCACTGGCTCAAAACCAAAATCACACACACTGGCTAGGAACTGTTAAAACATAATCATTATTTTATTTCAGGATTTTAGGACCATTCATATGTTCATTCTTAGCCAAACCACATTTCTTTTTATTTCTTAAAATCACATTCTTTTCTTATTCATTTCCACTCTTTTTTTTTTTACTGATGTTACCTTGATCAGGGGTAACCAGGCACATAAACAGGAGGTGAGAACACCATTTCCCCTACCTCTCTATACTGCCGCGGTGAAATTTCCAGTGCGGGATGCCACCACTCCGGCCAATTGGCCTCAATCTCTTTCATATATGCACGGGGATATGTTTTTGTCTGACGTCTCATTGTTGACCCGAACAACTAGGTTCAATGACCTAGGCTCAACCTACACTGTCGGTGACTGAAACAACTAGGTTTCATAACCTAGGCTTAGTCTACACCGTCACGAGCTCGATGACCCGAACAACTAGGTTCAATGATCCAGGCTCAGCCTACATCGTCTCAAGCTCGACAACCACAGTCGTATCTGGCAACTGGTTTCATTGGAGCCTCATACTCCCATCACGTTGTCGACACTAACCCCCGTGGTTCCTTAACACATTATTAGTGTTTCATTTTCAAAACTCTTTAAGCTTTCTTTTTCCAAATCATTTCCATTTCATCCTTTTTCGTTGCAGGAATCTGTTTCCATGCAACACCTGACCCTCTTCTGGGGTCCCAACTCAATCCATAAAAAATCATACTTTAAAAATCATAAATTGGGTCTCATGCCCAAAATTACTCAAAAGCCACACATTTATTCTCTTTTATTCAGTTTTAGGGCCTTAAACCCAAAACCACTCCCAAATACACTTATTTGGGTTCCATATTCCTCCATGTCATTTATATGGGGAAGATATCATTAACACATGCTTTACATACCTTTAAAACAATTTATCCTTCATTTTGCATCCATATTTACACATACAAGGGCCAAGGCAAAAACAGCAGACCGAATTTCAGTTTGGTATACCGAAAACTTCTGATTCGGTATACCTAACATCTTCGGTATACCAAACCCCCCTTGATTCGGTATACTGAAACATTCTCGGCATACCGAAACTTCCTGTTTCGCTCAATCAGATGATTTTGGTCTACCAAAACCAGGGATCTGGCTTAATCTGTCAGGATTTTGGTATACCTAATTGAATTCAATATACCGAATTTTGCGCAACTAGGGCATTCCCCTGTTCCGGTAGACGAAATCACCGGGAGTGGGAGCCTCCGTCGGACTCGCAAACATGCATCACAAAATACCAATAAATCATGGGATGTAGACCCTTAAGTCTACTTCAAAATCCCTCAACCCATTCATGATTTCATTAACTACATAATCCACACGAAAATCACAAAGAGATGAGACCCAAAAACGGCTACTGTAGCCTTCATCCCAAAATCTAGTATATCCTTACCGATTTCCATCCTAACCGCATGATATCTATGTTTTCATGCTATTCAACTCATTCTCATCAATTCCACTATTTTCCTACGATTTTACATGCATTTAACTCATTTTCAAAGAAACAAGGAACAGAGGGAAAGGAGGGGTCGCGTACCTCTTCCAGCGAGCCTCCCCCTACTACGGCGAGTTCCTCTTGCCACAGCGAAGCTTCCTCCATCGGTGGACCTCGGCGAACCACCACCTCCTTGCTGCGTGCGTCGTTCTTCCTCTTTCCCTTCCTCTCGGTTCGTCCCCCTCTTCCTGGCCTCCTCCTCCTTCACTCGATCACCCCTCCTCATTATCTCCTCCTCCTCATGCACGGGTGGGGAGAAGGGAAGAAGAAGAAGATGGGGGAGGGTGAAAGGGTGTGGCTCGTGAGGGAGAGAAAAGAGATAGAGAAAAAAGAAGGAAAGAAAAAGAAGAAAAGACTTGCACGCAAACCGAGACAACTGTGTATCTCTAAATTGGACCTCGCATTAGTCCCAAGTCACAAACAAAAGCACAGAAAGTCAACCCAACGCTCACATATCTAAGAAACAATAGATTATCCATTAATAACCCATTTATATAATATTACAATTAATTACATGGTTTACAATTAAAAATGGATAATCAGGTCCAAATGTCACAAACTGTCCTTGGTAATTTGTACTTTCTTGAAATTATTGCATGATGATTTTATTATCAATATGATCAAATGCATCTTTTTCATTGTAGGTGGCTAAACTATCATTCATCCATTGAAATCAATTGAATCGTTTCTTTACGTTGTTCATTTTAGGAAATGATCTTTTAATTGTAACAGTAGCAACTGACAGATAATACTAAGTTCAATCGTAAATAAATCAACGGATACAATGTGTCTTTTTTCTTCTCAACCTCTTCTCTACTTAAGGATTAATTCCAATTAACTCATAAAAGTATGAATTGAATACATATCATCATTATAATTACGAAGTTGACCATTAAGGACCAAAAGCTTAAGAGTTGGGAATCTAGTACGGTAAAACTTAGCTAGATGCGTCAACTAGTCGTTATCAAAAGTAGAGAATGAATCACTTAGATCTAGACATGTTGGTTGATATTTAGCACTAAGATTGGAACATTTTGCATTATTTTGTTGGAGATTAATTTTCAAATTAAAATTTAAATACATGGGACTAGTGGATTTTTTTTCTCAAGACTAAGGGGACTTAAGTTCCCCCTTGGCGTCACCAATGTTGCCAAATACATAGATAAAATGTGCTTTATTAGCACCATGAGATGCCATATATATAACATTTAAATATCTAATTATTTTAACTTCTTATTTTTAAAATATTTTAAAACTAAACTATAAATTAGAAATTATCCTTAGTAGTTGGATTTTTCACTAATATAGTATTTTAAATTTAAATATAAACATGAGTAAATTTTAGCTTTTACTTAATAATGAACATTGAAATAATTATATTTTTTGATGATCATTACTTTTATATATAAAAGCTGCAATTTTGAAGTTTATCACATTTGTTTTATTTTACTAACTAATGTAATAATTTTTTTTATTAATATATATTATATTAAATATATTTTAGGCGTGCATAGCATGTCCCATATTGTCTAGTGTATATACGGAAAAGAATTCATAAAATTTCAATATCTTTCATGTTGCAACCTTCTCATCAATCTTATGTTGCTTCCTATGGTATTCCTCAACGTTCAAGGAAGTTATGAGATCACCAAGAGAAATCTTTCATCTTTTATAGTTAAAGAGTCATTCCAAAGTCTTCCCAACTAGGTGGCAACCTTTCTATGATAGACAAGACTTGGAATTTTTCGGATAAAGACATTTCTCCCTCAACAAGACTATGTAAAAAAACTTAAAATTCATGGAGTTGCTCTATTATGCACTTTGCCTCAACTATTAAAGTTTATTCCAAAGTGCACTTCTCTAAATCGAAATCCTCATAGTTGTATATCTTGTCAAGTGATGTCCACAACTCCATGGGCATGGTTGTCGAGGAATATACATCATGTAGTGCATCCAAAAGGATTGACAATATCCTACCGAAGTTGTAGTGTTTCCATTTGTAACTATCAATAAACAACATTATAAGCAGGTTTTATGTAATGCCAGCTTCATTACAGCAGACGCATTGAGAAACGAAGACGTCAATGAGGATCAAAGCATCGATGGAAGCTGAGGTGTTGGCAAACGATGAGGACGGTCTTTGCGAAGGGACGTCTTAAAGCTTATAAAAAGAGGAGCTCAAACCCTTTGTGGCAGCATCACAAGAGAGGGAGGAGAGAGTGTAGTGTGAGAAGGAGAGGAGGTTACTTGAGGTCGTGGCCGAAAGAAAGAAGTGAGACATCACCGCCGATCAAGGGTCGTCAAACTTGGCAAGGAGGCCCTTGATTGATCAAGAGGCTCATCGAAGCAAGAGAACAATCGTCGAAGAAGGATATGCTGTGGAATGATCAAAAATTTGATGGATTGCTATGGATACAGTGCATTAGCTCGAGGTGGAGGAAGATGAATAGTGAAAATGATAATTTTGTTAATTGAGGAAAAAAATAAATGAATAGTAATTAGGCTTGGAGTAAGAAGAGAAGATGAGTTATTTTGAGATTATGATTTAAGTTTTACGTATTTACAGTGGAGTTCTTTCTATTGCATATGCTATGCCTTTTCTAATATGATAACTGCATCTAGATCCTTAAAAGGTTATGGATTAAAGTATTTACAAGGTTTGTGATATTTGCTTGAATTACTTGGAGTTAGAGACAAGATCAGTGTTTGTTGGAGAAATTACAAATCAACCCAAAATTTTAGCTTTATTTTTGGAGGATGGATATTTAACAGTTTTTGATTTAGTTTGCGTATATTTTCAGAAAGTCCTTTTATTAAATATCTTATACCATGCTTTTCTGTCATGTTATCCTAATTGTGTTTAGATCCTAGACAGAGTTGTAATATTTCTAAAGTAATTGTCAATTACAATGTAACCAAGAATTTGTAGTCACATTGTGAACTGAGATTTAGGGGGAAATTACATAAGAGTTGATGCACCTTTTGTTATTATACAACTAAGAAAGATTTTGCAGACTAGCCCTTCCATTTATAAAGAATTAAAGATTAGTCTATTTAAGTGAAAAGATAAAAAATTACAAGTGTCTCTCAAGATAAGATATGTGAGAGAGAGAGAGAGAGAGAGAGAACAAAGTCTTAGCATATAACTCTTTGGAATTCTGACCCTAAGGGGATGCACTAACCTGATGAGATTTAGTGTTGGATTCTTTTGAGGATCTCAGGGCAACGATAAGACCACTAGACTCAAATTTGATATCTTTCAATTGACATAAGTTGGTATACAAGGTCCTTACTAATGAATCAAGTGTGAAATAGAAAATGTAATAACAAGGGTGAGGATGGGTTGTGTGCAAACCGAAAGACCAAGTTATGTCGATGGTGAGTGGTTTAAGAGATCTACTAAAAGACTGAAAGAAAATAAAAGTGAGAACATAGAATTTGTAATTGTCTTAAGTCTGTTTACATCTATGTTAGGCTAAGATCCCACATGCATAATGGGTTTTTTAAAACTTATACTGTGTTACTATTTACTGTAGGTAATTAGGAGTCTTAAAGAAACATTATTGGGGTTTTGCATGGTACATAAAGTGGCTTAACCAAATACACATGGGACCCAGAAGAATTCAATTTAGCATTGTTTGAATTTTTAAGTCATATAATAGAAATGTAATAGATAGATTTAAGTGATATAATAAGTTTGTTGGTATTTTAATTGTTTCTCTTTTATCTGTTCGTGATGTTCACATCTATACAGAGCCTTTGATGTAGCTTTCACTAGCCTATGCATGTGTGAATGTTACAACATGATATTGGAGTCTAGGGTCCCCTTCGTGTATTAAGCCTAGGATAGAAACACCACTAAGAGATAGTGATATACTGAGTTAGTTTATAGTCATTGCAGGCCTTATTGTGTTTTGTTTCAGGAAGCATTAGGATGACAAAGACATTCTATAGCCCTAACACTAGGAGAATTGGTAGTGGCATCCTGTATATCCCATACAAAGAATATCAAGGGATGTTGGAGGTGTACCATAGGCTTGAAGAAGAAAGGCAAGCTCAATAAGCACAGCAACGCTAGGATAAGGCACAAAGGCGACTTGTTAGGGAATGTTGCTGACACGAGAAGGAAAGGCATCGTTAGAAGAGGTATGATAAGCACATGCACGCTTATCTAAGGACGTAGGATGCAGAACTTAGCTCCACAAGAGAGCAAGGTTATCGGTATCTGCTAGAAGAATAGCAGGACGTGACAAATCTCGATGATCCTCGCATTTGAAAGGATGAGGAAGAGGAAGGTGTGGAGGATAACTTTCGACTTTATCGCTAGTGAAGTCGTGGATGGATATCCATATCGGATGATGATTCAGTTAAGATTTGTCAGGGATTCCTAACCACATGCATGAGTCCCCCTAGCATAACTTTTGCTTGGATTCCAAACTTGGAGATGTAGTCATGATAGTAGTGCAACTATCTTCTACTTGAGAATTATCTTGTAACCGTGCATAATAAATAAAGTGATACCTTTGAGTAAAGACACTATTTGGTTTTTTTTTGCACACTTTGATTTGAGATAGTGTTTTATTTAGATGTTAGAATGGTTCATTTAGAACATGGAAGGGGTCGAAGAGCATGATCTGATAATGGTGTAAAATAGAATGGTAGCTAGGAAAAACAACGTCAATTTATGATGGAATCCATTGGACAGTTAGCTTAGACATTAGTGAGTTAGGAAGTTAAAAGGGAGAGGACTCTAGCTATAGATTTGTGTAACATCCATGGTCGATCGCAGAATTGTGTCTAGAAATCCAGAAAAAGGTATATCTTGTAATTGAGGCTTTGTTGTGTAATCAGGATGAGCTGGGACTTAATATTATTGGTGATTATGTTGATTGTGTGTCTATTTTCCCTAGTTTGGCTCTTGGTTTCTCCTTAGCTCTGTTTTGTGTGGGCTAGGTAGACCTAGTAGGCGTGAGTAGCCAACGGGTGTGGAAAGCGAATGGTTCTAGTAGATATCCTTGGGTTGCATGTATAACGAAGGCTGCCAGCATGAATTGCCAGCACACGGCCTAAATGCAGTAGGCTCTGTGAGCACTGCCTGATAGATCTTCCATGATTCCTGCCAATGTCGTCGCCCTGCCAATAGTTGACCCAATAGCTTCACCTCGTTGTGCGCCACTTGGGGTGTTTAAACCCCTATTGTTTCCTACGTTGGAGAGAGAGAATGAGGAGAAAGAACAGAGAGTTGAGGGAGAAAGTAGTGAAAGGGGAGGAGGCTTCATCGGAGTTCTTTAGAGCTCGACCGCTAGAGGTGCACTATCGGAGGCAGAGGCCATTTGCTGGGGAGGAGCAGACACCGTTGGGACTCACCGGAGCTTGCTGGAGAAGAGAAACACTAGTAAGCCCAAAACAGTATGCAAATCCCCTTTTCATTCCCATCCTACAATCATGCCTAAGGTTGCTTAAATGTGTAGCTTTGCATGTTGAGATTGATTGGTAGCAAATATATGATTTTTCCAGAGATTTTATTAAGTTCAGCGATAGATTTTTCATGCCTTGTGTTGTGGGCTGGGATTTTCAATGAATCACCCAAGTTATACATAGCTTTGGTGAATGGATGCATGGAAATGTGAAAATGCATGCCCTGTATGCTTGGAGATGATCCATAAGTGTTTTTGTGAATTGTTGATAATTTTGTGAGATTTTCCGTTGATTTTGTTGAGCTGGGTTTCAAGCTCTGTTCTCTGGGTTTTTTTCTGTAAAACATGTAGTGCGATTGGTAGGTGAGGCCTACTAGTGTGAATTGGTAGCGCGACCAAGTCGGGAATGTTGGAGGCACAAGCTATAGTTTTCTAGTAGGCAAAAACTACCAGTCTCAATGGCTTTTTAAATGGTAAAAGATTTGAAATGCTGATAAAATGCATAAAAAATATGTGTGAGATGGTTTTTGTGATAATGATTCCTATAAATTGTAGGATCGAAATAGCTCCTCTAAAGGGGGGGTGAATAGAGAATTAATACTTTTTAATTACTTTGACTACTTTTTAAAGATTAATGGAAATTGCATACAAAGGATATTATTTAACAAGTATA
>JAMKQA010009450.1:0-12296 GCA_024699735.1 Posidonia australis | reverse complement strand
GAATCTCGACCCTGACCGGCGGATTCAAGGCCCATTTCCTTCTTCTTCTAGACTACCGGACGGAGTCTAGATTGTCCCATCCCAGATTCTATCCGTACAGACGAATCTCGGTGCTACCTTTTGCCTTTGAATCCCGACCCTGATCGGCAGATTCATGTCGCATTTCCGTCTTCTTCAAGACTACCGGACGGAGTCTACATTGTCCCATCCCAGAATCTATCCGTACGGACGAATCTCGGTGTTACCTTTTGCCTTTGAATTCCGACCCTGACTGGCGGATTCAAGGACCATTTCCTTCTTCCTCTAGACTACCGGACGGAGTCAAGATTGTCCCATCCCAGATTCTATCCGGACGGACGAATCTCGGTGCTACCTTTTGCCTTTGAATCCCGACCCTGACCGATAGATTCAAGTCCCATTTCCTTCTTATTCTAGACTACCGAACAGAGTCTAGATTGTCCCATCCCAGATTATTTCTGTACGGACGAATCTCGGTGTTATCTAGTGCCTTTGAATTCCGACCCTGACTGGCAAATTCATGGACCATTTCTTTCATCCTCTAGACTACCGGACGGAGTATAGATTGTCCTATCCCAGATTCTATCCCTACGGACGAATCTCGGTGCTACCTTTTGCCTTCGAATCCCGACCCTGACCGGCAGATTCAAGGCACATTTCCTTCTTCCTCTATACTACCGGAAGGAGTCTAGATTGTCTCATCCCAGATTCTATCCGTACGGACGAATCTCGGTGGTAGTTTTGCCTTTGAATCCCGACCCAGACCGGCGGACTCAAGGCCCATTTCCTTCTTTTTCTAGACTACCGGATGGAGTTTAGATTGTCCCATCCAAGATTCTATCCGTACGGACGAATCTCAGTGCTACCTTTTGCCTTTGAATCCCAGCCCTGACTAGCAGATTCAAGGCCCATTTCCTTCTTCTTCTAGACTACGAACGAGGTCGAGATTGTCCCATCCTAGATTCTATCCGTACAAACGAATCTCGGTGCTACCTTTAGCCTCTGAATCCCGACCCTGACCGACAGATTGAAGGACCATTTCCTTCTTCCTCTATACTACCAGACGGAGTCTAGATTGTCCCATCCCAGATTCTATCCGTACGGACGAATCTCGGTGCTACCTTTTGCCTTTGAATCCCGACCCTGACCGGTAGATTCATGGCACATTTCCTTCTTCCTTTAGACTACTGAGCGGAGTCTAGATTGTCCTATCCCAGATTCTATCTGTACGGACGAATATCGATGCAACCTTTAGCCTTTGAATCCCGACCCTGACCGGCAGATTCAAGTCCCATTTCCTTCTTCCACTTGACTAACGAACGGTGTCTAGATTGTCTCATCCCAGATTCTATCCGTACGGACGAATCTCGGTGCTACATTTTGCCTTTGAATCCCAACCCTGACCGGCGGTTTCAAGGCCGATTTTCTTCTTCTCTTAGACTACCGGACGGAGTCTAGATTGTCCCATCCCAGATCTATCCGTACGGATGAATCTCGGTGCTACCTTTTGCCTTTGAATCCCGACCCTGACCGGTAGATTCAAGGCCCATTTCCTTCTTCTTTTAGACTACCGGACGAAGTCTAGATAGTCGCATCCCATATTCCATCCGTACGGGCGAATCTCCGTGCTACCTTCTGCCTCCGAATCCCGACCCCGAAAGACAGATTCAAGGACCTTTTCCATCTTCCTCTAGACTACCGGACGAAGTCTAGATTGTCTCATCCCAGATTCTATCCTTACGAACGAATCTCAATGTAACCCGTTTCCCTTTGAATTTCGACCCTGACCGGCGGATTCAAGGCTCTTTTCCTTTTTCTTCTAGACTACCGGACGGTGTCTAGATTATCCCATCCCAGATTCTATCCATACGGACGAATCTCGATGTTATCTTTCGCCTTTGAATTCCGACCCTGACTGTCGGATTCATGGACCAGTTCCTTCTTCCTCTAGACTACCGGACGGTGTCTAGATTGTCCCAACCCAGATTCCATCCGTACGGACGAATCTCAGTGCTACCTTTTGCCTTTGAATCCCGACCCAGACCGGTGGATTCAAGGCCCAATTCCATCTTCATCTAGACTACCGGACGGAGTCTAGATTGTCCCATCCCAGATTCTATCCATACGGACGAATCTCGGTGTTATCTTTTGCCTTTGAATTCTGACCCTCACCGGCGGATTCAAGGACCATTTCCTTCTTCCTTTAGACTACCAGACGGAGTCTAGATTGTCCCATCCCAGATTCTATCCGTACGGACGAATCTCGGTGCGACCTTTTGCCTTTGAATCCCGACCCTGACTGGCAGATTCAAGGCCCATTACCTTCTTCTTCTAGACAACAGGACGAAGTCGAGATTGTCCCATCCCAGATTCTATTTGTACAAACGAATCTCGGTGCTACCTTTTGCCTTTGAATCCCGACCCTGACCGACAGATTCAAGGACCATTTCCTTCTTCCTCTAGACTACCGGACGGTGTCTAGATTGTCCCATCCCAGATTCGATTTGTACAGACGAATCTCGGTGCTACCTTTTGCCTTTGAATCCCGACCCTGACCGGCAGATTCAAGGCCCATTTCCTTCTTCTTTTAGACTACCAGACGAAGTCCAGATAGTCCCATCCCAGATTCTATCCATACGGACGAATATCGGTGCAACCTTTTGCCTCCGAATCGCTACCCCGACCGACAGATTCAAGGACCTTTTCCGTCTTCCCCTAGACTACCGGACGAAGTCTAGATTGTCCCATCCCAGATTCTATCCATACGAACGAATCTCAATGTAACCCGTTTCCCTTTGAATTTCGACCCTGACCGGCGGATTCAAGGCTCTTTTCCCTTTTCTTCTAGACTACCGGACGTTGTCTTGATTATCCCATCCCAGATTCTATCCATACGGACGAATCTCGGTGTTATCTTTTGCCTTTGAATTCCGACCGTGACTGGCGGATTCATTGACCATTTCCTTCTTCCTCTCGACTACCGGACGGAGTCTAGATTGTCCCATCCCAGATTCTAACCGTACGGACGAATCTCGGTGCTACCTTTTTCCTTTGAATCCCGGCCCTGACCGGTGGATTCATGGCACAGTTCCTTCTTCATCTAGACTACCGGACGGTGTCTAGATTGTCCCATCCCAGATTCGATCTGTACGGACGAATCTCGGTGCTACCTTTTGCCTTGGAATCCCGACCCTGACCGGCAGATTCAAGGCCCATTTCCTTCTTCTTTTAGACTACCAGACGAAGTCCAGATAGTCCCATCCCAGATTCTATCCGTACGGATGAATATCAGTGCAACCTTTTGCCTCCGAATCGCTACCCCGACCGACAGATTCAGGGACCTTTTCCTTCTTCCCCTAGACTACCGGACGAAGTCTAGATTGTCCCATCCCAGATTCTATCCATACGAACGAATCTCAATGTAACCCGTTTCCCTTTGAATTTCGACCCTGACCGGCGGATTCCAGGCTCTTTTCCCTTTTCTTCTAGACTACCGGACGGTGTCTTGATTATCCCATCGCAGATTCTATCCATACGGACGAATCTCGGTGTTATACTTTGCCTTTGAATTCCGACCCTGACTGGCGGATTCATTGACCATTTCCTTCTTCCTCTAGACTACCGGACGTAGTCTAGATTGTCCCATCCCATATTCTATCCGTACGGACGAATCTCGGTGCTACCTTTTTCCTTTGAATCCCGGCCCTGACCGGTGGATTCAAGGCACAGTTCCTTCTTCATCTAGACAACCGGACGGAGTCAAGATTGTCCCATCCCAGATTCTATCCATACAGACGAATCTCGGTGTTATCTTTTGCCTTTGAATTCTGACCCTGACCGGCGGATTCAAGGACTATTTCCTTCTTCCTGTAGACTACCGGACGGTGTCTAGATTGTCCCATCTCAGATTCTATCCGTACGGACGAATCTCGGTGCTACCTTTTGCCTTTGAATCCCGACCCTGACCGGCGGATTCAAGGCACATTTCCTTCTTCTTCTAGACTACCGGACGGAGTCTAGATTGTCCCATCCCTGATTCTATCCATACAAACGAATGTCGGTGTTATCTTTTGCCTTTAAATTCTGACCCTGACCGACGGATTCAAGGCCCATTTCCTTCTTCTTCTAGACTACCGGACGGAGTCTAGATTATCTCATCCCAGATTCTATCCGTACGGACGAATCTCGGTGCTACCGTTTGCCTTTGAATCCCGACCCTGACAGGCTGATTCGAGGCCCATTACCTTCTTCTTCTAGACAACCGGACGAAGTCGAGATTGTCCCATCCCAGATTCTATCCGTACAAACGAATCTCGGTGCTACCTTTTGCCTCCGAATCCCGACCCTGACCGACAGATTCAAGGACCATTTCCTTCTTCCTTTAGACTATCGGACGGTGTCTAGATTGTCCCATCTCAGATTCTATCCATACGGACGAATCTTAGTGCTACCTTTTGCCTTTGAATCCCGACCCTGACCGGCGGATTCAAGGCTCATTTCCTTTTTCTTCTAGACTACCGGTCGGAGTCTAGATAGTCCCATCCCAGATTCTATCCATACAAACGAATGTCGGTGTTATCTTTTGCCTTTAAATTCTGACCCTGACCGACGGAATCAAGGCCCATTTCCTTCTTCTTCTAGACTACCGGACGGAGTCTAGATTGTCCCATCCCAGATTCTATCCGTATGGACGAATGTTGGTGCTACCTTTTGCCTTCGAATCCCGACCCTGACTGGCAGATTCGAGGCCCTTTACCATCTTCTTCTAGACTACCGGACGAAGTCGAGATAGACCCATCCCAGATTCTATCCCTACAAATGAATCTCGGTGCTACCTTTTGCCTCTGAATCCCGACCCAGACCGACAGATTCAAGGACCATTTCCTTCTTCCTCTAGACTACCGGACGGTGTATAGATTGTCCCATCCCAGATTCTATCTGTACGGACGAATCTCAGTGCTACCTTTTACCTTTGAATCTCGACCCTGACCGGCAGATTCAAGGCACATTTCCTTCTTCCTCTAGACTACCGAACGGAGTCTAGAATGTCTCATCCAAGATTTTATCCATACGGACGAATCTCGGTGCTACCTTTTGCCTTTGAATCTCGACCCAGACCGGCAGATTCACGGCCCATTTCCATCCTCTTCTAGACTACTGGACGGAGTCTAGATTGTCCCATCCCAGATTCTATCCGTACGGACGAATCTCGGTGCTACCTTTTGCCTATGAATCCTGACCCTGATCGGCAGATTCATGTCGCATTTCCTTCTTCTTCTAGACAACCAGACGGAGTCTCGATTGTCCCATTCCAGATTCTATCCGTACGGACAATCTCGTTGTGACCTTTTGCCATTGAATTCCAACCCTGACTGGCGGATTCAAGGACCACTTCCTTCTTCCTCTAGACTACCGGACGGAGTCAAGATTGTCCCATCCCAGATTCTATCCATACGGACGAATCTCGGTGCTACCTTTTGCCTTTGAATCCCGAACCCGACCGGCAGATTCAAGGCACATTTCCTTCTTACTCTAGACTACCGGACAGAGTCTAGATTGTCTAATCCTAGATTCTATCCGTAGGGACGAATCTCGGTGCTACCTTTAGCCTTTGAATCCCGACCATGAAGGGCGGATTCAAGGCCCTTTTCCTTCTTCTTCTAGACTACCAGACGGAGTCTAGATTGTCCCATCCTAGATTTTATCCGTACGGACGAATCATGGTGCGACCTTTTGCATTTGAATCCCGTCCTTGACCGGCTGGTTCATGGCCCATTTCCTTCTTCATCTAGACTACCGGACGGAGTCTAGATTGTCCCATCCCAGATTCTATCCTTACGGACGAATCTCGGTGTTATCTTTTGCCTTTGAATTCCGACCCTGACCGGCGGATTCAAGGACCATTTCCTTCTTCCTATAGACTACCGAACGGTGTCTAGATTGTCCCATCCCAGATTCAATCTATACGGACGAATCTCGGTGCTACCTTTTCCCTTTGAATCCCGTCCTAGACCGGCGGATTCAAGCCTCAGTTCCTTTTTCTTCTAGACTACCGGACGGAGTCTAGATTGTCCCATCCCAGATTCTATCCATACAAACGAATGTCGGTGTTATCTTTTGCCTTTAAATTCTGACCCTGACCAATGGATTCAATGCCCATTTCCTTCTTCTTCTAGACTACCGGACGGAGTCTAGATTGTCCCATCCCAGATTCTATCCGTACGGATGAATCTCGGTGCTACCGTTTGCCTTTGAATCCCAACCCTGACTGGCAGATTCAAGGCCCGTTACCTTCTTCTTCTAGACAACCGGACGAAGTCGAGATTGTCCCATCCCAGATTCTATCCGTACAAACGAATCTCGGTGCCACATTTTGCCTCTGAATCCCGACCCTGACCGACAGATTCATGGACCATTTCCTTCTTCCTCTAGACTACCGGACGGTGTCTAGATTGTCCCATCCCAGATTCTATCCGTACGGACGAATCTCAGTGCTACCTTTTGCCTCTGAATCCCGACCCTGACCGGCAGATTCATGGCTCATTTCCTTCTTCCTCTAGACTACCGAACGGAGTCAAGAATGTCTCATCCAAGATTTTATCCGTACGGACGAATCTCGGTGCTACCTTTTGCCTTTGAATCCCGATCCAGACAGGCGGATTCAAGGCCAATTTCTTTCTTCTTCTAGACTACCGGACGGAGTCCAGATGGTCCCATCCCAGATTCTATCCGTACAGACGAATCTCGGTGCTACCTTTTGCCTTTGAATCCAGACCCAGACCGGCGGATTCAAGGCTCATTTCCTTTTTCTTCTAGACTACCGGACGGAGTCTAGATTGTCCCATCCCAGATTCTATCCATACAAACGAGTGTCGGTGTTATCATTTAAATTTAAATTCTAACCCTGACTGACGGATTCAAGGCCCATTTCCTTCTTCTTCTTGACTATCGGACGGAGTCAAGATTGTCCCATCCCAGATTCTATTCGTACGGATGAATCTCGGTGCTACATTTTGCCTTTGAATCCCGACCATAACTGGCAGATTCAAAGCCCATTACCTTCTTCTTCTAATCAACCGGACGAAGTCGAGATTGTCCCATCCCAGATTCTATCCGTAGAAACGAATATCGGTGCAACCTTTAGCCTCTGAATCCCGACCCTGACCGACAGATTCATGGACCATTTCCTTCTTCCTCTAGACTACCGGACGGTGTCTAGATTGTCCCATCCCAGATTCTATCCGTACGGACGAATCTCTGTGCTACCGTTTGCCTTTCAATCCCGACCCTGACCGGCATATTCAAGGCACATTTCCTTCTTCCTCTAGATTACCAAACGGAGTCTAGAATGTCTCATCCAAAATTTTATCCGTACAGTCGAATCTCGGTGCAACCATTTGCCTTTGAATCTCAACCCTGACTGGCGGAATCAAGGCCCATTTCCTTCTTCTTCTAGACTACCGGACGGAGTCTAGATTGTCCCATCCCAGATTCTATCCGTACGGACGAATCTCGGTGCTATCTTTTGCCTTTGAATCCCGACCCTGATCGGCAGATTCATGTCACATTTCCTTCTTCTTCTAGACTACCGGACGGAGTCTAGATTGTCCCATCCCTGATTCTATCCGTACAGACGAATCTCGTTGTTACCTTTTGCCATTGAATTCCGACCCTGACTGGCCGATTCGAGGACCATCTCCTTCTACCTCTAGACTACTGGACGGAGTCTAGATTGTCCCATCCCAGATTCTATCCCTATGGACGAATCTCGGTGCTACCTTTAGCCTTTGAATCCCGAACCTGACCGGCAGATTCTAGGCACATTTCATTCTTCCTCTAGACTACCGGACAAAGTCTAGATTGTCTCATCCCAGATTCTATCCGTACGGACGAATCTCGGTGCTACCTTTAGCCTTTGAATCCCGACCCTGACCGGCGTATTCAAGGCCCATTTCCTTCTTCTTCTAGACTACCGGACGGAGTCTAGATAGTCCCATCCTAGATTCTATCCGTACGGACGAATCTTGATGCTACCTTTTGCCTTTGAATCCTGTCCCTGACCGGCTGGTTCATGGCCCATTTCCTTCTTCTTCTAAACTACCGAACGAAGTCTAGATTGTTCCATCCCAGATTCTATCCGTACGGACGAATCTCGGTGCTACCTTTTGCCTCTGAATCCCAACTTTGACTAACAGATTCAAGGACCTTTTCCTTCTACCTCTAGACTACCGGACGGAGTCTAGATTGTCCCATCCCATATTCTATCCATACGGACGAATCTCGGTGTTACCCGTTTGCCTTTCAATTCCGACCCTGACCGACGGATTCAAGGCTCATTTCCTTTTTCTTCTAGGCTACTGGACGGAGTCTAGATTGTCCCATCCCAGATTCTATCCATACCGACGAATCGCGGTGTTATCTGTGGCCTTTGAATTCCGACCCTGACCGACGGATTCAAGGACCATTTCCTTCTTCCTCTAGACTACCGGACGGAGTCCAGATTGTCCCATCCCAGATTCTATCTGTACGGACGAATCTCGGTGCTACCTTTTGCCATTGAATCCCGACCCAGACCGGCGGATTAAAGGCTCATTTCCATTTTTTCTAGACTACCGGACGGAGTTTAGATTGTCCCATCCTAGCTTCTATCCGTACAGATGAATGTCGATGTTATCTTTTGCCATCGAATTCCGACGCTGACCGGCGATTCAAGGCCCATTTCCTTCTTTTTCTAGACTACCGGACGGAGTCATGATTGTCCCATCCTAGATTCTATCCGTACTGACGAATCTCGGTGCTACCTTTTGCCTTTGAATCTCGACCCTGACTGGCAGATTCAAGGACAATTTCCTTGTTCTTCTAGACAACCGGACGAAGTCGATATTGTCCCATCCCAGATTCTATCCGTACGAACGAATCTCGGTGCTAACTTTTGCCTCTGAGTCCCGACCCTGACCGACAGATTCATGGACCATTTCCTTCTTCCTCTAGACTACCGGACGTAGTCTTGATTGTCCCATCCCTGATTCTATCCGTACGGACGAATCTCAGTGCTACCTTTTGCCTTTGAGTCCCGAACCAGACCTGCAGATTCGAGGCACATTTCCTTCTTCCTCTAGACTACCGGACGGAGTCTTGATTGTCTCATCCCAGATTTTGTCCGTACGGACGTATCTTGGTGCTACCGTTTGCCTTTTAATCCCGACCCTTACCGGCAGATTCACGGCCCATTTCCTTCTTCAACTAGACTACCAGACAGAGTCTAGATTGTCCCATCCCAGATTCTAACCGTACGGACGAATCTCGGTGCTACCTTTTGCCTTTGAATCCCGACCCTGACCGGCAGATTCAAGTCCCATTTCCACATCCTTCTAGATTATCGGAAGGAGTGTAGATTGTGCCATCCTAGATTCTATCCGTACGGACGAATCTCGATGTTACCTTTTGCCTTTGAATCCCGACCCTGACAGGCGAATTCGAGGACCATTTCCTTCTTCCTCTTTACTACCGGACGGAGTCTAGATTGTCCCATCCTAGATTCTATCCGTACGGACGAATCTCGGTGCAAGCTTTTGCCATTGAATCCCGACCCTGACCGACAGATTCAAGTCCCATTTCCTTCTTCTTCTAGACTACCGGACGGAGTCTAGATTGTCCCATCCCTTATTCTATCAGTACGGACGAATCTCGGTGTTACCTAGTGCCTTTGAATTCCGAACCTGACTGGTGGATTCATGGACCATTACCTTCTTCCTCTAGACTACCGGACGGTGTCTAGATTGTCCCATCCCAGATTCTATCCGTACGGACGAATCTCGGTGCTACCTTTTGCCTTTGAATCCCAACCCTGACCGGCAGATTCAAGGCACATTTCCTTCTTCCTCTAGACTTCCGGAAGGAGTCTAGATAGTCTCATCCCAGTTTCTATCCGTACGGACGAATCTCGGTGCTACCTTTAGCCTTTGAATCCCGACCTTGACCGGTGGATTCAAGGCCCATTTCCTTCTTCTTCTAGACTACCCGACGGAGTCTAGATTGTCCCATACCAGATTCTATCCGTACGGATGAATATTGGTGCTACCTTTTGCCTTTGAATCCCGTCCCTGATCGGCAGGTTCATGGCCCATTTCCTTCTTCTTCTAAACTACCGGACGAAGTCTAGATTGTCCCATCCCAGATTCTATCCGTACGGACGAATCTCGTTGCTACCTTTTGCCTCTGAATCCCGACCCTGACTGACAGATTCAAGGACCATTTCCTTCTTCCTCTAGACTACCGGACGGAGTCAAGATTGTCCCATCCCATATTCTATCCGTACGGATGAATCTCGGTGTTACCCGTTTGCCTTTGAATTCCGACCCTGACCGGCGGATTCATGGCTCATTTCCTTTTTCTTCTAGACTACCGGACGGAGTCTAGATTGTCCCATCCCAGATTCTATCCATACGGACGAATCTCGGTGTTAACTTTGGCCTTTGAATTCCGACCCTGACCGACGGATTCATGGACCATTTCCTTCTTCCTCTAGACTACCTGACGGAGTCTAGATTGTCCCATCCCAGATTCTATCCGTACAGACGAATCTCGGTGCTACCTTTTGCCTTTGAATCCCGACCCTGACCGGCGGATTAAAGGCTCATTTCCTTTTTCTTCTAGACTACCGGACGGAGTTTAGATTGTCCCATCCCAGCTTCTATCCATACGGACGAATGTCGATGTTATCTTTTGCCTTTGAATTCCGACGCTGACCGATGGATTCAAGGCCCATTTCCTTCTTCTTCTAGACTATCGGACGGAGTCTAGATTGTCCCATCCTAGATTCTATCCATTACGGACGAATCTCGGTGCTACCTTTTGCCTTTGAATCTTGACCCTGACTGGCAGATTCAAGGCCCATTTCCTTCTTCTTCTAGACTACCGGACGAAGTCGAGATTGTCCCATCCAAGATTCTTTCCGTACGGACGAATCTCGTAGCTAGCTTTTGCCTCTTAATCCCGACCCTGACCGACAGATTCAAGGACCATTTCCTTCTTCTTCTAGAGTACCGGACGGAGTCTAGATTGTCCCATCCTAGATTATATCCGTACGGACGAATCTCGGTGCTACCTTTTGCCTTTGAGTCCCAACCCTGACTGGTGGATTCAAGGCCCATTTCCTTCTTCTTCTAGACTACCAGACGGAGTCTAGATTGTCCCATCCCAGATTCTATCCGTACGGACGAATCTCGGTGCTACCTTTTGCCTTTGAATCCCGACTCTGACCGGCAGATTCAAGTCCCATTTCCTTCTTCTTCTAGACTACCGGACGGAGTCTAGATTGTCCCATCCTAGATTCTATCCGTACGAACGAATCTCGGTTTTACCTTTTTCCTTTGAATTCCAACCCTGACTGGCGGATTCAAGGACCATTTCCTTCTTCCTCTAGACTACCGGACGGAGTAAAGATTGTCCCATCCCAGATTCTATCCGTATGGACAAGTCTCGGTGCTATCTTTTGCCTTTGAATCCCGACCTTGAACGGCAGATTCATGGCACATTTCCTTCTTCCTCTAGACTACCGGACGGAGTCTAGATTGTCTCATCCCTGATTCTATCCGTACGGACGAATCTCGGTGCTACCTTTTGCCTTTGAATCCCGACCCTGACCGTCGGATTCAAGGCCCATTTCCTTCTTCTTCTAGACTACCGGACAGAGTCTAGATTGTCCCATCCCAGATTCTTTCCGTACGGACGAATCTTGGTGCTACCTTTTGCCTTTGAATCCCGACCCTGACCGGCAGATTCAAGGCCCATTTCCTTCTTCTTCTTGACTACCAGACGAAGTCTAGATTGTCCCATCCCAGATTCTATCCGTACGAACGAATCTCGGTGCTACCTTTTGCCTCTGAATCCAGACCCTGACCAACAGATTCAAGGACCATTTCCTTCTTCCTCTAGACTACCGGATGGAGTCTAGATTGTCCCATCCCAGATGCTTTCCATACGGACGAATCTTGGTGTTACCCTTTTGCCTTTGAATTCCGACCCTGACTGGTGGATTCAAGGCTCATTTCCTTTTTCATCTAGACTACCGGACAGAGTCTAGATTTTCCCATCCCAGATTCTATCCATATGGACGAATCTCGGTTTTATCTTTTGCCTTTGAATTCCGACCCTGACCGACGGATTCAAGGACCATTTCCTTCTTCCTCTAGACTACCGGACGGAGTCTAGATTGTCCCATCCCAGATTCTATCCGTACGGACGAATCTCGGTGCTACCTTTTGCCTTTGAATCCC